>VZSC01009014.1:0-37531 GCA_013398225.1 Steatornis caripensis | reverse complement strand
CCCCCGCCAGTCACTCACTCCTTCATGGTCACAAACTCATCATTACGCACTTTCTTCTCAATGTTTTTCACTAATTTTTCACCATAGTAATTAATGATAAGGAACATCTGAAATGCAAAACAAAGCAAAAGGCACTGTTGACTCTTTCACCTCCACCAAACCAGGCTGGGAAATTCCACACTGCTGTCTGAGTGAGTTGCCAAGTCTTTGGCTGCGGAGGAAGGGCAGGCAAGGAAAAGGTACCGTTTCCAAGCCTCAGATATTGCTTTCCCTCATCTTAATGATCAGTCCACAGGGCTCAGATGACTATGATGGAGCAAGGTTCGCCTCCCAAAATCCATATGCAGCTCCCATTCCAGCCAAGCAACCACTCCAGCTGGGAATAAACATGGCTCCTGAGCGCATGGGAAATGGGCACGCACGGTCTGAGTGATGCACTTAGCAAGAAGCAAATGCAGGTCATACGGCAAACAGCCTCAGCTTGCAATATACCTTGTGTGCCATTTCACCCCCCCTTCTCCTGACTCCCAACCCATGACGGTAGACAGCCACCGTGTTGCTGAACTGCACCCATCAACACAGATGCTCATGGGTGCGCTCTTGACAAATGAGGTGACTTCTCCATTTGAGGGGAAGCTCTGTACGCAGAAACGGCCCAGTCCTCCTCCAGCTATTGATGCAAACTGCCAGCAGCCCCTGCTTTACCTCCTTCAGCTTCGCTTCGCACTGGTGAAGGTTGGAGACAGCACAGTACGAATCCTTTGCCACTTCTCATCTTCAGCAACGCTGAGGGCCGACTCCAGGATCCCATTCAGACTGAAGTTCTGCACAGGGAGAATGTTACAGCAAAAGGCACACAGTTATACACAGACAGGGTTGAAGGTTTCCAGCCCCATTCCACATGACAGAAACGCAAAAAAAAATCCCACCATGGAGTGTTGACATGGCCCCTGAAGTCATATCAGCTGTACCTCACCAGCAAACAACAGAAATGGAAACGAAAGTGTAAGGGTCATAAATTACATCAGCCCCAGGGTACATCCAGGCTGATGTCCCAACGTTCCAGCCAGAGTGGCCTCTACACTTCCCTAGCAGAGTTTTGTTGTTGGTACCATTAATAAACTGGGGCACAACAGAGAGCAACTACTTGCTGAAGGGCTCAGAAAAAGAGAACAGAGACCAAGAAGAAACTCTTCCTTGCTGGATCCATGCTGTACTGGAGAGCAAAGCACGGGACTAGATACCTACCCGGTGATCGGTGAAAAGGGTATAGCACTCTTTCACCAGGATGTTTTTGATGAGGATGAGGTCCAAAACAGCCAGCACAGGCTGTCTGCCGTCAAAAAATCTAAGCCAAGAGAAACCCACAGTCAGTCCATTGCTCACAGTCAGTTGGAGCAAAAGCAGCCTGCTTTGTCTGTGGCCAGAGCCATTCACACTGACTGCTGGAGCCCAGAGGGTTTGGGCCAGCTGAGTCCCCTCTGACAAAACAGCCGAAGGGACGAGGCTGAAACTGTTTTATTACGTAGTAAAACAGGAGAAAGGGAAAGAAAGTGCCAAACGCAGACAACGTGAGCATTCCTAGCAAGCGTGGGTTTAGGTAGAACGCAGCTTTTGCCACTACATTGATCCCCTGCACTTGGGCTCTCTGAGCTCTTGTTTCTGCAACTGGTAGCCGGAGTCAATAAATCCACACCGAAGAGCCTACCTGTGGGGTAAACAGACTTCCCTGCCTGGCCTAGGAGGCAACGAGAGGGGAGAAACTCATCCGTCTCCTCCATTTTCCAATCAACAGAAACAGAAAAACTTAAAAGCCATGGTGTGGACTAAAGGGCAGGGAGCCTTGGGCCGCAGCCAAGGGAAGCTGCCGGCTTCAAGAGGCTTGAGAACATCGAATCTTTTGAAAAAAATGTGCTAGGTTTCATGAAGCCTCTTAGGATTTTTTTTTTTTTTTGCGCAACGATTTTGCTTCGTTTTGAGAGGTTCTCAATAGAAGCACGATAAGAGGCCCCTGCGCAAAACCGGCGCTATGCAGGGAGTGGGGACACGGGCTGAAAGGCAGCTCGTGCCCCGGCTCTGGCAGAAGCAGGGAGCAAGATGAAAAACACCGGTGCAGCCTGCAGCTTGCTTTCTGCTCAAGACAGACCGAAGAGCAGCTTCAAAGGCACGAGGCTCAGTCTGACACCAAGCAGCGGAGTTTTCTGGGCAGGCTGTGTGGTTGGGAAGTGATTGGTGCCTTCCCTCACTAATGCATCTGGAGCTAAGAGATAAAGGTATGGCTGTGCTGATTTGGCGCGTGTTGGAGGATGAGGGGAGCTCCCTGGGCTCTCTGTGGTGCAAGCTTCCCCGGCCCTGAGGTCAATAACACTGCTGTTTAGATTTTAATGCTCCCAAAGGGGAAAAGAAAAGAAGGTTATTTTCAAAGCTTATGGACACAAATGACCCCCCCTGCCCCCAAACCGGCCGCCATCATCCCAGCCCTGCACTGTACTGAAATTCCAGCAGGAGAGAAGCCTTGGAGAGATGGCTGGAGACTTTCCCAGTGGTGACCCGGGATTTTCCCAAGCTGTCACTGTTGGGATTACAGTGCTGAGACACGGTGGCAACGTACCTTTTTCCATTCTATTTTGGGGCCGTGGAGCACCCCAAACAGTCAGCCTTGTTCTACAGAAAGAAACTCACCCCCAGATTTTACCATATTTTTCAAAGCACTTCTGATCAAAATTCATAACTCTCTGCAAGAGAAGAAAGGAGAAATGAACAGTTTGCCAGTGAAGAGTGATCAAAGCAGGTCACAGCTGGTAGCACGGTGCATCCCACAGACCCCCTGTAAGTGGCAGAGGTTTGGGGGTGGGGGTGCATGGCAGCTCTTAAGACTCATGTAGATGCTAGGAGACGTTTGCACTGGAGGGAAAAAAGAGAAGAGAGAAAGGAAAAAAAAAAACCCCAGCATTTCCACTAGCCAACGTGAGCTAAAAACGTACTGAAAACAAGGTACAACAGGGTACACAGTTTCAGCACGAGCAGAGTTAGCAGGCAGAACTAGATCCCAGGGTGGCCTTTCATCTTCAGCTCAACGTCAGAGCCTTGTCCTCTTGAGATCTTCCATTGCAGTTACTGAACCGGAGTGATGATGGCTTTTTTTGTTTTGCTTTGTTCCCATTAAGGTTTTAACTGATGTTACACGTAAGGATGAAACTTATGGGACACATAACACTCACCATGCATCAAGTAAACCATTAGTAAGAGGCCACATGCATGCTGTAGACCCAGCAAACACAAGCTAAAACACCTCTTTCATTGAAGCCAATAGATTTTGCTCTGCATTCGCGGTCAGTTACCTGGGCCCAGCTACTACCTAGTTATTTGGTAAGGTTTGGCATCTTGATAGTATTTAAGTTTTATTTAGAAATGGGTTTTTCTGGCTTAGTTTCAGGATGGCCCAACAACAAGTGGCTGGATGGGGCACGGCTGGGGCCAGGTTATCCTCTTCATGGGGGTGACACAAAGCACAACAAAACACGCAGTTCTCAGACATCAGCCGCCTTAGACAGCTCTCCAATATTTTCTGTTTCCAACAGAACTTCAGCTGCTGGGGAGCAGATAGAAATCCAGGAATAAACTAGTAACTTAAATTACAAAGTCGGTGAGAAACACAGCACATTCAGGTCAACAAGACCCTAAAAGTAATTTTTGTGTTTTCGGTGTATCCAAAGATCTTCCTACCTGAAAGCATCATTTCCATCTGACTGAAGCAAGGGCAGAGGAAACAGATGCCCAAAGGATGGGAAAAACAGCACCAGCGACAAGGAAGAATCTAAGGCAGCTGTGGAGCAGAAGCTGCTGGTACTCACATGCCGGTACTCCAGGAAAGTTCCCAAAAATGGCAGAGGCCATGGCCCAGGAACGCCCAGCTTCTTGAAGGTCTGGAAGGGCCATATCCCATAGCTGCCAAGCAAAGAGCATGTAACATGCGTTTATGCAATGAAAAGAGAAAGTTCTTCATCCTGTGCACAGCAAACAGCTCAGATAGCTGGGTTCCTGTCACCTAGAGAAAGCTGAAATTATGGACCAGCAGCAGACCTGCTGAGGATACTGTCACCTTCCTGTAATAAATGCAGGATCACTCGGGGTACAAGCTAATTTGGGGTACACTTTGATACAAGACAAGGGCTGAAAAGAGCTGCAGCCCAGCCTGGGCAAACGTGGTGTACCTGGGCACCTCGGGTCGTTATTCAGGGGCATCATTTAGTTCCCCAGATCAGACAACTGTGACTCAGATGACTGAAGAGAGGTCTCAGAGGGATTAAGCTCTCAAGCTAAGACCTGCCCTTGAGTTTGTCTTTGCAAAGACCTGCTGTGATGCTCGGGTGGTAGAGCCACAGCAGCACAGCAGCCGAACAGAGACATAAAATATAACAGCAAAATTAAGTTTTTGCCGGTATAGCTCACTACAGCTCCCCTGAGTGACATAAGCAAAAGGGCAATTTTGCCAACATAACTATTTAAACAGGGGCTTCTGCTGGCACAAGCACACGGGCGGATAGAGATCACCCACTGCCCCACTCCCAGCTCACGGAGCCCAGCCCAGCCAGGGATACCCTGCCACGTTGCAGCCAACCACATTGCTGCGGTTAAAGACACGGAAGTTATTTCTCCTTTTGGTTCCACTGAGAAAAGCAAAAAAATTAAGAAGTTCCTTTTTACTCCTCTCCCTGCCTAGCCCAGCTGACTCACTCTCTTCCAGCTGGCACGGAGAGGGCACGGGGGAGCCCGGCGGCCCCCTCTTTATCAGCCGTCGCCTCTGCCTTGAAAGCAGCGCAGAAAGACTGAGGAAGAGGTTTTTTAACACTACTTCACATACTTGGGCGCTTTGTACCAAGGGAGATGGCCCCCGTCGCTCCCCAGCTGCAGGCAGAAGGCTCTCCTCCTCCTCGGCCACCCTGGGGAACCAGCCTCTGCTTACAGGACCAGGAGGCTAAGGAAAACTATGAGGAGCAACCAAGTGACGAAAGAAAAGTTTGGCAGGAGATCCATCGTGTCTCCCAGTCTGCTCGGAGAGCACCGGTCTCCTGAGAAGCTGCAGCCTTGGTTTATGATTATTTTTTTGCCCCCGCCCCCAGCCTTTAGCTGCAGTCACACTCATGCGATGTCAAAGGAAGCGCTGTCTTCTTTGCTCAGCTGCTTAAACTTTAACCCTTGGGCAGGTTTCTCTCTGGATTGGGATGTCAATAAGACGCCCAGCCCCACACATCTTGAGATTTGAAACCTTTGAAGGGACAGTTGTGAAAACCAGGGGAAAACACAGCAAAGGGCATCAACTTCCTTAACTCCTTCCTTCTGCCTCTCACCCAAAAGCCATGAGGTCCATGTGGGGCTCAGGGGGGGCCCCCAGCTGTTCCTGCTGCATCGGTGATGCTGAACCAGACTTTGTTGATGTCCCTTACTCTGTCCAGTCATGCTTTTGCCAGCTTCATCACTTCTATTGAGGGATATAATCAGGAGGGCCAAGGAAATACTGCAGTCCCCCCACCCAGTNTGGGGCTCAGGGGGGGGGGCCCAGCTGTTCCTGCTGCACCGGTGATGCTGAACCAGAGTTCGTTGATGTCCCTTACTCTGTCCAGTCGTGCTTTTGCCAGCTTCATCACTTTTATTGAGGGATATAATCAGGAGGGCCAAGGAAATGCTGCAGTCCCCCCACCCAGCTCCCAGGGGTTTCTGCTGTGCAGATCACCATATACCTTCCCTTGTGCCTCCCCCTCCCAAACCCGTTGATCTTGTCCCCCCGCACCTCCTATTTAGGGTGCAGGAGGAGACAGACCTGCTGGGAAACACTTGCCCAGGACTGAAAGGGGTCCGTCATCCTCAGGCAGAGCCCTCCGGACCTCAGACTTGGTGGGAAGCACAACCCGTGTGCACTCTTGAGCCGATGGGAGCTTCTCTTGATGTCCCGCTGCACAGCTTGGCGGCTTTGCTGATTTGCCTGCCCATGGCCCAAGCCCCAGGAAGCCACCAGAGCACGGTACCCACGCAGGAGGTGGTTGAGGACCCAGCAATCCCCTGGCACAGTGAGCACTACACTCACAAGGAGGTCAGCCAGCGTCAACGCTCCCCAGTCTTGGCATTTCGGATGGGTTCCCATTTCCCTTCAACCCCTGACTTTCTGTTTGCTCTTGGGCATGGCGTTGCACCAGATGACTTCTGTTGTTTGGTTTTAAGCCCTTCAGTGTGTCCCCCCCCCAAACACACACATGGGACCCACTGCTTTCTACCAGAGAAACAGGGAAAATGCATGACGCATATGGGCAGGCTGCGCAGTGGAGCCTCAGGCCAGCTTAGCTACAGCGCATGCAAACTCCCCATGCTGGCAGGCGGCTGCGGGGATGGGTCAGGACATGATCTTTTCTGCCCCCATCACACCAGGAACAGCCACGAGTCTCTTCCGCTGCNTACCAGAGAAACAGGGAAAATGCATGACGCATATGGGCAGGCTGCGCAGTGGAGCCTCAGGCCAGCTTAGCTACAGCGTATGCAAACTCCCCATGCTGGCAGGCGGCTGCGGGGATGGGTCAGGACATGATCTTCTCTGCCCCCATCACACCAGGAACGGCCACGAGTCTCTTCCGCTGAGCAGTCTGGAGCGGTCCCCTTCCTTGGGTCCCCCGAGCCCAACGGCTGAGGGGAGACAAATCCCAGCCAAGGACCCCCCGTGCACATCATGGTGCCCTGCACCACAAATGACTCTTCTGCCTTGGGCACACTCAGCCTTGAAGAAAAAAAAGTGCTTCAGCAATTATCTGTCAGTCAACACAGGCAGATCTCGCGTGGCCGTGCCCACAGGCCAGCGACCTTTTTTTGCCTCTGTCCAAACATTCATTTTGCCTNGCAGTCTGGAGCGGTCCCCTTCCTTGGGTCCCCCGAGCCCAACGGCTGAGGGGAGACAAACCCCAGCCAAGGACCCCCCGTGCACATCATGGTGCCCTGCACCACAAATGACTCTTCTGCCTTGGGCACACTCAGCCTTGAAGAAAAAAAAGTGCTTCAGCAATTATCTGTCAGTCAACACAGGCAGATCTCGCGTGGCCGTGCCCACAGGCCAGCGACCTTTTTTTGCCTCTGTCCAAACATTCATTTTGCCTCATAAACCACATGGAGCGGGTGCTGAGCAGCCAGCAAGTCCAGGGGTCACCTCCATGCCCACGGAGAGGAACCAAGTGGCAGCACTGCTATTTTTGGTAGGACGACATCTCAGAAATCCCCAGCTTTGCACGGCCACCATATGCTCGATGATTCATGCAATCAGGAGCTAACGGTAATCAATTAGCTGGTTTATTGAGGCACGTGCCCGATTCCTGCTTCCCCAGGCTGCACTGGAGAGCTGAACCTTGGCAGCGTGCTGCGGCAGGAACCTTATTCTCCATTTTATAGAGCCTCTCCCTTAGAAGACACCTTGAAGCAGCCGTACCCCGAGAAACGTCCTCAATCGTTGCACCCAAAGGCCAGTTCTCCCCCTCACGGGGTCTCATACCAGAAGGACATCAAGAACTGCGGACAGGTAGAAGGAGAGAGCAGGTGCTCGGGTAGCAACTCCCTGGCCGGGATTAGCTGCATTTCTTCACCCGCAGAAACCCTTTGATTTTCCAATAACCTCTGCTAACAGCCATTTCTCAGCGGGAAGCAGGTTTGTGGATCAGTATTATCTCCTCTCTCAGGCAGAAACTGAGGCAAAACCAGACTTCAGAGGAGAATGAGGATGTTCGCTACCGCCCCCCAAAAAAGTCATAAACCGTGCAGCAACTTCACATGCAAGGAAATTGCTCGTTTGTCCAAAATAGGTTTGAGTGGGAGCAATCTACTGATCTAGAGGTGACGCTCTAAGGAGAAGATGGGATTCAGAGCCTGATCGACGGTGCTTGGTCACGCAGGCGGGGTGGGGGACAGTGAAACCGTCCCCCTGACCTGTCTCACATCAGGAGCACTTCTCTTCCCCGCAGCAGCACGCTCCGCTGGCCTCCCCGTGACCCTACGGGGACAAACGCACCGTGTTCAGGAGGGGAAATCCGTTCGGCTGGCGGCGGCGGGGATGTTCCTGCGCAGGGCTCCCGGAGCCTGGCTCTGCTGCGTCCCTGCCAGGAGCCACATCCGCTGGGTACTCGTGTGGCTAGTGAGCTTCTGCAAACTCCTTATTTACCTGAGTTTTGGTTCGGTTTGGTTTTGCACGTCTCTTGGAGTGCCGTTTTCTCCCTGGCTCCACAGATTTGAGAAAATTGTAGCTGATAAAAATTCCACCTCCCAACCAAAATTGCCAGCACAGGACAGAGCTGCAGCTTGGGTCATCCCAAACACTCACCATAGCGTAATTTTATACAGAATGAAGGTATTAAAGCAATGCTTTTATACTTACACAGCCCTGTGGACCAAACGCGATGGCAAGAGTGTGTACATACCAAGGCTATTCTTTTCATGTGAATATCACTGAAATGGCACCCAGGAGGGACAAAGCAGGGGGGAAGGCTCTCCAAGTCGTGTTTCCTGGCAGCGTTTAAAAGGTTTTGGCATGGCGGGCAAACAAATCACACACCAGTGCTGCGGGTGAGGCTGCTGCGGCATCCCAGCACCTTGTCTGAAAGAAAGGAAGAAAGTCGCCCAAGTTTGGGCTACACAGCTCTCATCTGTCCGGGGCTGGTGACCCAGGAAAAACATCCTGTGGTATTGAAAGGGGGAGCGGTGAGGGCTCCCCACCGCACTCGTGCAGCAGATGTGCTAAACCAAGTGAAAAATAACAGCGGCAGCAGCAGACTGTGAGTTGACATCAATGCTGCTTCTAAGTTCACCTGTTTCACAAAATTGTGACCTTTTTTCCCCCTCTCTCCCGTTTCAGATAGATAGTAACTTATTTAACAGGAAATGTCTCCAAGAGAGCTGTTAAACCCCATTGGTAAGAGTCACGTCAACGGCCAGCGACCTCTTCAACTCACCGGGCAACAGGCATGGTAATATATCAAAAGACAGAAATGGTTTACGGCCCTAGTGATGTTCCCAGGGTTAATGATCTGTACCTGTGGAGGACCCAGCGCGGTCCAAAAGAAACCTCCTCCTCGGGGTCATGAGCCGACGTGGCCTCAGCCCCTCTGTCATCACCCTTCTTACTGACACCAACGGAGCGCCATTACTTTCCCCACTAAGAAGAAAACGCAAGGACTGTAAAGAGGCTTGCGGGAGCCCTTGTGGTACGCACAGTGCTATGAAAAGGCTGTATATTCTTACACCCTGGGGAGAGGAGGAGTGACTCAGTGTGACCCCTGCTTCCCCCCACGGTAGGGTCTCCTGTAATGGTCCTGGACACTGCCAAAGCCGTGGCCCTGCAAGCCTCCCACTCTCTTCCACTGGCCACCATGTGTTCCATTGCACTGTGGTGGCTGCTGGCAGGTTTGCTGCTGCCACACCACCCCAGCAACAATCCCGGTTCAATATTAACTCACATGCTATCTGCCACTCCTTATCGCAGCAGTGGCAGGGTGCTCGGCTTTCCTGCATCAGATACTTTCCCCGTGTTTGTGTTCCTGTCATCCCACAGCACAGCGCCCTTCCGCTGCAGGCCCCGCACTCCTCACCACCGAGAGGGGACAGGTGGCCAAGCAAAGTAGGTGTGTGGGGATTCAAAAGCTGATGGTCACCATGGTTAATAAAAATGGAAGGGGATTCGAGCTGTGATATCTGGCTGTAGTCACTGGTAGTGTCGTAGCTGTAAAAATGAGACAACGCATCTTAGAGCAAGCAGGGAAACAATGACCGAATTGATGGGGCATAGAAGATGGTATTAACCCTCACTCAGCACTTCAGAAGAGCAGAGCTGACAAACAAAAACCCCTTCTGTTTGTAAAAACTCCCAGAGAGACTACTGAACTACCGGAGGAGAGGTAATTTTACCACTGTCTGGCTGGCGGGGCTGAAAGAGGCCAAGGGGAGAGCGGTCCTGCATGGATGCAAACCACCGGGTAAAGACCAGCCCCAGGAGACGCGCTCTGCTGCATCCCAGGCTTTTGGGGCTTTTTAGCAGCTAAACCCAAGGGTTTTCCTTTCCTCCACATGCTACGGAAAAAATCACATCGTAACACACAACGGTCTTCTAATGGACATAGCAAAACGTCAGCCTTGTTAAAAACCAGGGTTTTATTCACTGATGGTCCCGTCCTTAACAATTCTCTTCTTATGTTCCCCTCACCCCACAAATGGGATCATGAGCTGTTTATTTCTGGCTCTTCCTTACAAACCTTGCTCCCAAATGAGCCTCTTGAAAGGGCTAAATGGGAAAGCACCAGATGTACGACTTCCTCGACGAGCTCCAGCAGCCGGGGAATGACCGACGGCTGGCACCGGTTTCTGCCTTCCTTCTCACCAAGCCCCAAACCCCGCAGCGCTTCATGTCTGGCTATTTCTGGGACCTCTGCAGAGCAAAACCACCACATTGCCCCTTTCATCCAGTAACGTTGCTGAATGCTCCTGAAGTGTCGACAGCTGAAACCCATCTCCCTTTCACTCCTCTATAATTTCTGAGCAGGGACAGAAAATTATAAGCCACAGCCTGTGATACAGCATAAAAGCAATTACAGAAAGCACGGAGGGGGCAGCGCTGTGTGCACTCCCCGTGCTCTCGGACACCAGCTCCTCCAAGGACAGCCTCTCCTTCGCCTGTCTCACTTCGTACCGGAGAACTACTCTGTCTTTTCAGACCTCTCAGCTGGTAGCTCTGGCCTCGCTTGATGAAGCAGCCACCGCTTTCCAGAAAGCGAAGTTGCATTGCCACATTTGCGATGACCTCAATTTCTGCCGAGCCACTTCCAAATCAAAAGTCAAGCCAGAAAAAGACAAAAATCACGACACAGCCCTGAAGATATCAGCTTTAAACACATGACACCCAGCCCTTTCTACCATAATCCCCTCAGCTCCAACCCCACCCTATCTCACGAGGACGCGTGTTAGAAACAGCCCAGTGGATGTAATGCATTTTAGAGCCAGGATCTCTGCTGGGTCAGAGCTGGGGCAGAGTTTGGCTCGTCGCTTCTGTCTCCGGTGCCTGGGCCGTGGTTGTTTTTCCCAGGGCATGTCCTGCTCGTGGACTAAGGGCAGGGATGAAGCTGCTTGGCTCGTGATTCATTTGGCAGCGTGGACTCCCTATGAGCGGGTGCTGGATGCGAGCCATCCCGAGCATGTCCAGGCACGGTCCCTCCCGAGAAACCCAGCAGGTATGGCTGGAGGCTTCTCCCTCAACCTCATCAGGAAGATTTTCTATAGCAAGTAAAGCCAGGCATTTGGCTGGCTGGATTAACCCTTGCTTGCTTCATAAAAAGGGCTTTGTGAAAAACAGGCGTCTTTCTCTCACCTCTTTAATTTCTTCTGTGGTGCGGAGACAGCATGGATCAGTGGAAATGTCTTCATCGGTCGCCCTGGATGGTTTTTGCTGGATGGAGGACTGAAATGCTGAATCCTTCCTCTGCCAGTCCTTTCTGTAGTGGGGGGTAAAACATTTCCTAATTCCCATCAGGTTCTGTGAGGTTTAATCCCAGAGGATACAGTCTAGCAGCGGATTAAGTCACAGTCTCACAGTCTGGAAATTTGCCCCGCTTCATCCCAAATTTTCCATAGTACAGCTTCTCTAACGATCCCTCCCCTGCCCCACCTCCAGGGTGTTTATACCAACCAGATGCACATGTACGTAAGTGAAAAATAACCCCAATTTGTTTTTTTTAAAAAAGTTTGTATTTACAAGTTGAGTCTTGTGCTCTTGGAAGTAAACTCTAATTAGGTCGGTCATGTTCCCCTGGTAGGGTATGAATGATAGCGCTGGAAAACAGACAATGTATAGATCCAAAAATAACTCATCCTGCTGTTTTGTAAGAAAGATGTGTTTTCTTTGCCCTGTGCTGAGGACATTTGCAATTGAGGCCACTCGGGCACACTGATACCAGTCACACACACTGCAGCTTGGTCCCACAGGCAAAGCTGGCCTGTGCCTCAATTTCCTCCGAGCAAAGGAGGAATATTAATCCTTCCCAATTTGACAGGGTTGTGGAGAGGTCACCCGTGTTTGTAAGGCATTTTATCACTCTTGGCACGAGGGCCCAGGCTATATTACGCATGCGTTTTTTCAGACTTGCCTTCCAGCCTTGTCTGCACCGTCTGTTTAGTGCACAAAGTGCAAACATTGGTATGAACTCAGATTATCAAGGATCAGGGTGAAGAACAAGCCCATGGGTTCACCGCTGTGGGCACTGTGGCTTTGCTGGGGCCCATATCTGGACAAGATCGGCACAAAGGGTGCACTAAACCCCTTCAAGGTTGCACAATGCAGGGAAGTACCTCTAAGTGACATGGTGGGTGTTGGCCGCTTCCTCCTCTGACACATTATTGTCACTGTCACGCACTGCTAATTTGCAGTTTGCTCCTTTCTCCGTATATAGGCGCAGAGTCTCCGATTGTGCAAAACGACTTCAGTGGTTTCGGCGCTGCCGAGAAATTTGCCTTGTAAAACTTTGCAGAACGACTTCACACGTCAGACCCATCTGACTTCGGATTATCCTAACTCATTAACAAACTGTGCCGAAGATGCCAATTGCCTACCCGATGAAGGTCTCTACCGGCCTGGGAAGCCAGTGGCCACGTTGCCTTGGCTTAGAGGGACGTGCCCTGCATTTCCACGGAAACAAGACAGCAAAGCAAAAGGACTCCTGTTCTTGGGGCACAGTGGAAGTGAATGAAAACCCAAGCAAAATGTGCGTTCAGATAAAGTTCCTTTTGATTTTGTGGGAAATGCAGGTTTGAAATGAAAATAATTGGTGAGGCAAGAGGAGGAGCCAAAAAAAAAAAAAAGAGGCAGGCTTAAAAAAACCCAAAAATAAAAGGAGCAAGGAGAAAAATAAATAACCGTGGAGCAAAAATGCAGAGGGAAGAAGAGGAAACAGACGAGATAAATAGCAGGAAAAGGGTCAGTAATGAAAGCCCAGATTACTCAATTCAGTCAAGGCATTGCTTGTGCTGTTGAGGGCAGGGCGGGAAGCCAATCTGTTTTCTCTGGTATTGTTTAGGCTACAAATGCCGTGGCAGATTTCCCATCCACTCCCATGTTTATGCCCGTGCTCCACTCTTAACCACAAAAACATGTGCAGAGGAAACACGTCCTGAGAAGAGAAGAGTAAGGGCTGGAATCAGGAGGATGATACACTTTGGAGCCGAATGACCTCAAAAAAGCCCTTCTGCATCTTATGGCAATGTTGCAGAATGATGTCTCATTCACGAAATGCTATGGCGTGAGGGTTTTCATCTTCCAAATGGGTACATTGATACCTCTGGGTTATTACAAGCTACCAGCCGCAGAGGGCTGCCTGTATTTATACAACACTGCATTATTTATAATATCCCTTTAGGAGCAGGAAAATACGAGTTAGCAGTCTGACTTCCCCCCCCCCTCACACTTGGAAAGCATTGATTTCTCGCCCTCATTTCTCCCACCAGAGCTGTAGCCGACCCGACGGCGTTCAGTTTACTTCTGCAGGCCAGACGCTCAGCTAGCGCAAAGCACCAACCACCGCCCAGGAATAACAGAGCTGCCCTGGTTTCCACCGCCTGGGATCCCGTCCAACCTCCCCTACACCAGCACGTTGGTGGGAACCGATTAACGGTTGCTACAACACTGCAGGGGACGACAAACGTTATTGGCGAGGGGACGAAGGCGTACAAAATGGTGGCCCCAGGGGTTTCCATTTCTGAATGGGTTGCGACTCTCCCGTATTAAGGATCCAGAGGAAGTTTATCATTGCAAAATAACAAAATATTTAAGGCTGATCAAATTTGGGGTGGAAACTGTTTGAGAAAGTCGTTTTAGCTGAAAAGCAGTGTGAGATTATAAGATTTTACAGTCCAGAACTAACAGCCAGGAAATTCAGCCCGTGTTACATGTTCACCATCCTGAGCTGTTAACTCGTGAGCGTGCTGGCAAGGCATCCAGAAACTTCTTCAAGCCAAAAATAACAGAAGAGGCTGGAAAATATCCCCACCCCCCGCCAAATAAATGTACCAAGGACACGCACGTTTTAAAAAGGGTTCTTTTAATTAGAAGCAAGTTTGCAAAAGAAGAAGTAACTTTCTCATATAAAATAGTGGAGTGGTGAAGGTGAGGCTAACAAGAGGTGTGGAACAAAAATCCAGGGCAAATCCCCAAGGAGACACTGAAGGAGAAGCGACGATTTGATAACGGTAGTACACCGACGGGTAACTCAAACACAGCCGTGTAAGGTGGTCCTACCCCTAAATTGACCACAGATACCAAACCAGAGGACAGATTCCATCCCAAGAGTGACAAAGTGACCAGCTACAAACTCACCGTAACACCGTGTTCTTGCACCTTTCAGCTACCTGAGAGCTCCCGTCGCACCGTGACAGATCCCAGCACTGCCCAGGAGCTTAACGACATCAAGGGGGGAGCACTGGTGGCCCTTCCCAGGTGTCCCACCTGCAGAAAGCCACTGTGTCGCGTTAGCAGAAAGGTTTCATTCCCAGATCTAGAGAATCGGACGTAAATGGGAAAACACTTTGATATAAAGCTCTGTAACGCCGTTCCAGTCTCTATAGTCAGCTACTGAAGCCCCAAGAAAGTGCACAGTGATCAAACAGCATTAAAATAATGAATTTCCTGTCAAGTCTCGTGGTTCCAAGGCCATTTAAAATGGGCAGGTGGCAGCTTTGAGAAGATAAAATTCTGAGTCAGAGTCTGACCCTCAAGCCCCAATGATATTTCACTCCTTGTGCAAACATATCTCACCTGTCCCACGTGTCACGTGTGTGCTTATCGGTTGTGGCTACCGGGAGCGGCAAACTTTACACCTTCGCAAAGTGCAAGCCAACTTTTGTCTGGGAGGGCTGGGGCCGGAAATGTGGGGGAGAAGAAACGGAATACAGAAATACGAAGAACTGAAGGGACCTGTCAGGTGAAACCATTTAAGGCCCATGCCCAGCCCAACGTGTTCAGTCTCGGGGTGAACGTGCTCCTAATTCAAGGGTGGCTTTCCATAAAGAGGTTTCAATGGATACTGTACAACCGCATCGTCATGCGTGTGACGCGTTTACACATTTGTGTAAACACCACAGCAAGACACCTCGCCCCATGTGACCTCTAGTAACACCATGATGACGTATGGACTCCACGCATGCTGGCGAAAAGCTATGGAAACAACTGAAGAAATTTGATGGAACTAGCAGGAACGCCAAGCTGAATGAAGCTGTTCACAGTACAACCTGCCCATCTAGCAACTGTTCTGTGATGATTTTTCCTCTCCAAAGATAACCTTTCATTGCGTGTGCCCTGGCTGCTATTGATAAAGGAGTTTAGTAAAGATAGGAGGTTTTTGGGATCATACTCAGTCTTACATGTCACGGGTTTCTTGGATTTCGAGATTTCTAACGGCCCTGTCGAAGGCCATTTGTGAGAGTTTTTTTTTGTGGTGGGTTTTTTGGGGGTTTTTTTTTGGTTTTTTGTTAACTTTCCCGATAAATTCAATTTTTTAAAGGATCTTTCTGAAACAAGATGCCCTGCTTATCTGAAAACAGCAAGTGGGAGAAGACGCTAGTGCTCCATACACGTAGACAGCTAATCTCTCCTCCCTTTTTGGAGAGCAGATTGGATAATCTTTGGATGACCCAATGGATTTCTTGAGGGAAGCAATGACAACGATAATAAATGTATACCCATGTCAAGACAGACCTGGTTATTTATTCTAAACAATTGCTACAGCAGCTTCTGGCAGAAACCTTGGTATAAGCAGGAAAAGTGAGATCTTGGCCCATCTGCAAAGCATCCCTGGCTTTGACACTCAAAATGAAGAGGAAAAAACCAGATCCTTTTGGGTAATGGATTAGTTTCTTTTTCTGTGCGGATCCTTTCTTCTCTCCAATAATGCCAACTTCTTCCAGAAGTGGGATTGCTGGCCGCAGTGTGATTCCTTTAGTAACTGCTGATGAAACGCTTTGCTCTCTGTGCTCTCGCTTCTCCCTGCCCTCCCCACGAAGGGTTTTCACATGGGGGACTCCCAGGGTGGGGAAAAAAGAGACCGTCACTGATGAAGGTAAAACAGTGCCCTCTCCTGTCCCTTCTCACTGCTGCTGCTCGCACCTGAGCCGCTGGTCCCGCACCAACATCAGAGCATTAAAAGATGGGAATGGAAAATATTCCACCCAAGCGCATGGGCTAATGGTGGGGGACACGCCATGTGTGATAAGGGCTTCTGGGGGATAAAATGTTCCACTCAGAGTGGGCTGGAACAGTACAGCTCCTTCACTTACATGCACTTTTGCATGTGGTTTACAGTAGGGACAACGCAGGGTTCAGTGCCGCTGGGAGCATCGCTGATGGTGGCGGCTGGTGTCATCTCAGCCCTGCGAGGGAGGTGAAGACTTGGGCACTTTTTTCCTGCAGGAAATTGGATATTTCCATGGGTATTGCATGAGAAATGAGCTCCTATTAAACTGTTCCCCGAAATGTCTCCCTTGGTCATTTCATGATGCTGTTTTTATTTTTTAGTAACAGCCACCAAGAGACCCGAGAAACATGGGCAAGTAAATAAATAAATACAAATAAAATATCCTAAGAAGACGTTTTAAATATAAGCCTTGGTTTTTCAAGACCGTTCTAAACAGGAAGATGGAAACAAAAGTGGATCTGATGGGTGAAGTTATTGTAACATGACAACTACTGTTTAAAAGTTGTATTTCAAGGCTGTGATTCCCAAAGATTACAGCTATGAGAGCTTTCTTGCTAACTGATGGAGTATTTCCTTCCAGACAGAACAATTTCCCTGATATCTGAGTTAAATAAAACCTACCCGTTAATCATATTCTACAAGTACAGCATGCTAACATGAAGGCACAGGCATCGTGCATGTAGCTATAAGGGACCCTGGGCAGCAGAACACACATCCTGTGCTCGTCTTGGGGTGAGCAGGGCAGTTCACTTCCATGCTCTGCAATTGCCTAAGTAAAAGAAACCCACGCTTAAGAAAAGCCAGCTCCTAAACAAAACAAAACAGAGAGCGACAATAGTGCAGACTGTAATGGAACAGAAATACCTTTGTTTGGATCAACAGGTCCTAAAGGAATCACACCTAACCTTTTATTTCAGCAGCAGTCGGAAGAAAAGGGCCATACAGCCAACCCAGCAGGCCCTTAGCAGGCTCAGGCTTTTTAGTTGCAGATGGCTCTGAGAAAAAATGAATAGTCTCTTCTCCTTGCTTTGTATGGATTGTGCTGCTCCCCATGCTGTCCTTGAGTGGAGCAGTGGCCACAGAGTCCATTTCCTTTATTCCCCATGGTTTCCTTGCTTTTTTTGCTCAACGTGGTATCAGATCAGCCCCGGGGAGTAACGGCACCTTACACCAATTCAGATCTGGCAGTATTCAGCCGATACGGAGCTACTCACACTACGCTTGCCTTTGGAAGAAGCTCTTCGGTGTTTGATCTGCTTTCTACCACCCTACATCCCCAAGTCCTTAGTGGTCCTTGAAAGGCTCCTCCTGTAGCACTACCTCTCACACCTGTTGGATAACCGTCATTAAAATTCCAAGAGCAATTGCATTGCTATGTCACATGTATATAAAACAAGGCGTTTAAAATACGTTATCTGATGTAGGAAAGAACAAAGGAGAAAGAAAACAAATCGTAAAGTCACGTAGATAATTTTGTCTAAGAACCAAAAAACTCAGACTGCAAACAAATTTTTGCCAGTTCAGTAATTAAAGCAAAGTCCATATGGCTTAAGAGAACAGTCAAAGTGCACAGAAGGCAGTGGGGTTTTTGTTTGCTTTGCATTCCTCTTCACAGTAAGCTCCACGTCATCCTCTGGAGCCCCTTCTCCATCCCACACACATCCTATCCAGGTGCAGAGAGGGGGATGACTCACAGGGTTTTGGCTCAAGCCCATGTCTTTGCACATCCCTTGCCATCTAATGAGCTGCGGATCATTATCCCAAACTCAAAAGCCCTTAAACACACCCACTGGAGTTTTTGGTTTTGAACTTTTTCTTTCTGGAGTCTTTGGAGAGGAACAGCGAGCCAGTGCCAAAGCTATCCAGAATCTGTATGCACCAAGAGCTGCAGCGCTCAGAGGCAGTGCCCAAGAGTAAAAGCAGTTCTGAGATCGTTTGCCTTGTCCAAGAAGAAAGGCGACAGGAGGGCTGAGTTTGCCCTTGGACCTCACCTGAACGGGTGAGGCTACTTCTCTCCAGCCCCCATGCGCAGGCACAGGCAGCCACTGTAATTAAAACAAGGTTGGTTTCAACCATCACCCAGGGCCACAGCCGTCCCGCACCCCTCCAGCGAGGACACAGGCAATTTGCAGTAGTAACAGTGCCCACGTGTGCCCCGGCAGGACGTCAGCAAGCAGCAATTCTCCTGGCTGACCTACCCCCACCTGGGACGGAACGCCAGACGCTGGAGTGGCAAGGCCTTGCCTACACCCAAATTCACCTTCCAAACTCTTGCGGTAAAAAGTCTGGCGATCCAGGACTGCTGCTAGGTCCAAGGGCTGGGCTTGGGTTCTTTAAAACCCTGACAACTTCCTTGTGAGTAAACAGCTTGCTGCTGAACACGACAGACTCGGGAAAAGGATAGAAAAGGAGAAAACAAAAAGGGAGCTATGCAAAAGGATGGAAAACAAACTAAAAATCCCCTCTCTTCTTTCCAAAGGCTGTAGCTTCAAGTGCGCAAAGCAGACTGTAAACGTGCACAAGGTAATTCATGAACCTAATGCTTCAAAAACGTGGTTAGGTTTGTCTGGAGACACTTTGTTGCTTCTCCCAGACACAAAGCTGAAGAATCAATAAAAGGCACCTGTGGACACCAAAACTCACCCAGTCGGTGTGACGTGTCTTTGTACTAAAAAAATAAAATCAAACCAACCCAGCTACCGTGTACTTTTTTTATAGACCAGTAAGCAGCACTGCAGAGTCTGAGCGAGAAAGGATGCTCAACTTCTATTGACAGGGCAGGATAACTTTGATGATCAAAAACCTCACCAATTAGTAGACTCTCTAGCTTGCCGCCGCAATCTTAATTGAAAGATTCCTCTAGCTTGCTGGCTTGTGGCCTTTGACTTTAAAAAAATGACTGGTTCAAATGGCACATGCGGTCCCAAAGGGACGATTAGAGCCACACCAAAAATAAACTGACCTTGCGTCTGAATTCTTCCGACTTGCTTCACCCACTGCTGCCTACAGCGCTCTTTTGAGCCATCTCCTCTTCTAAAGGCCCTGGGACTGGAATACTTAAAGAACGCAGCAGGACCCGTTTGAACAAGAAAGAAAAGCACGTCAGTAATTCAGTGTAAACACACCAGTAGTGAGCCTAGAGCAGACACGGTGACACATCTGAGCCTAAGTCGATCAGCCAGTGCTCCTAACGTGAGGAGCAGCAATGAGGAGAGGAGAGAGGAGGTGTCTGCTTTTCACATAAAAATTTGTTCCTTTTCTGTATCTTCCTACTTGACCTTGATGACAGGGAAAAATTAAAAATAAAATAATAAAAAAAAAAAGAGCAGAGAAAAAGGAAGAAAAAGGAGCCTGGGAGGTTTTATGTTTTCTCTTCAAATCACATCACAGAGTCACTCATTGCATCTAGGGAATTCACCTCCTTGTTTGGGAACGGGGGGGGCAGGAGGAGGAGAGAGAAAGAAAGAGGGAAGGGCAGGGCATGGGAGCTGCTTCCTGAAGCAGTGTTACAAAAAGCGGTTAAAAAACTCCTACTATTCACAAGTGGTTAAAATCATCACTTTTCAGAATTCCTTTTTTTTCCGTTTTTGTTTTAAACAAAGGTTCAGCTAGTTCAGCTCCATATTTTTAGAGTTGATTGTCTTCAGAAAAAAAACCAACCCCAGCCTCATTCGTGTTCCCATCTGTTTCTACCCTGATAGAGAAGTCACCCACAGTTCACCGCACCGGTCACACACACACACAGTCACTGCGACGGGTCCCTCCGAGTGCCGCCGGCGCTTCGGCTCCATCCTCCAGCCCCGTCTCAGACGAAGGAGGAGAACCCTGTCACTGGAGTCCGGGAGCCAGGCGCGGGCTGTCCCGTCGGGGTGTACACCCCTCCTGAGCTCTGTGTCGTGATGACAGTCTGGAAATAGGGTTCCGTCTCGCTGGCGGCGCACTCCTCGTATCTGTAGGACGCCGGGTGCTTCACCCCTTTCTGCTGCCGCTTCCAGGAGTTGTAGTACGTGGGGTCACTCATGTAATGGTTCACAAAGGAGTGCTTTGGCAACTCGTCTTCGTAATCCGAGTCAGTGGCCTGGAGCATGAGGGGAAAACATTTTTTTTTTTTTTAAAAAGTCAGCTATTAGCATCTATGATTTAGCCTGTTCCACTCTAAAAGAAATTAGAGACAAGTTTAATATCACCAGCTGACAAAAGCTGTAATTTTAGGGTCGGGTGGTTTGCAGTCCAAGCGTAATACACGCTGGACTGTAGCAAAGCACTGTGCTCTGGTTTAGCAGAGGGAGAGACCCCTGATGAACGCTGGTGATAGACGCAGAGAAATCCCTTCTAATTTGCTGCAGAACGCCGCGGCGGGAGCTAGGAGTTCCTATTTTGACAGCAAATGCAGTGAATTGTAGAGACGTCACAGGGAAACCAACAGCTTTAAATCACATAATCAAAAAGACTGCAAGTACAGTTGCAATTGAGACTATCTCTTCTTCTGACGCGGGGACAGAATGTCTTCCCTGCAAACACACTGAAGTTAGCCAGACGTGCTTGTCTGTGGTGGTCGACCAGGCCACCTGCACAGCATTCTGGATTTGGTTTGCAAGCCCCGTTAAGTATTGAAAATCAGTTACATCACTGAAAGGGAATTAAGCAAAATCTCCCCCTCTCTTTTTTTTTTGTTCCCAGGTAAACAACTCTATCTATATGTTCCAGCTGATTATTGGTGGCACAACAAGGCACACAGCCAGTGGCGGCAGAAGAAAGAGAATGCAGAATCTGGAACAGAAGAACGGCCGGGCAGGAGGAGTTGCTTTCTTGGGATGGCTCAGGCACAGCCCTATGTTCAGAGCGGATCTCACCCCTTGAAACATTTACGCACAGTGGCCCGGTAGCTTCAACGCTCATATCAATACCTAGCGGGAGCTTTACTGAGAAGTAACCATCTACGCTCGGTGCATCTGCCCCTCCTCTGAAGTGCTGCTGCTGTGATACAGCTGGAGGAGTCACAGAGGGCTCGTGCATCTCCGCCGAGCGCAGAGACCACGGCGAAGCCTTGGCCACGGTATCCAAGCGCACATTTTCCTTCTGTTCCCACTAGTGTTCCCACCGATAACAGCCACATCCCATACGGCATACAAACATTTAGCCAGCCATTTCCATACCTCATGGCTTCTCTCAAAATCTCTGGTTTGAGCATCCAAAAGCTTTTCTTCCTCTCCCCGCTCCCCACCCACACCCCCCCGCCAAAAAAAAATCTGCATCGCCGATGCTAAAGGCAATTAAATATCAAAGCGGTAGCTGCCTGAGATATACAAGAGAGAGATGGGTAAGTGCAGCTCGTAACTGTTAGTTGCTGCAATTAGTTTCAAAAGGTTGGTATCGTTCTGATCTACGACACCACACAGCAAACACACATCCTTCTTGATCCTGTCTGCCACACAACTAGTCTCTCCTCCTCTAAAGCTCCTTTTTAATGGTCTCTGAAGAACAATCCTCAAACGCCTTGCGAACCATCATTTGAAAAGGGCACCGCATCCATCATCCCACTTCTTTGCTTAGATAGCTGCTTCGATACTATTTTGTGCCCATTTTCCAGCACAGAGGGTGATAGGCAGAGCTGCGAAATTTTTCCAAGGGTTTTCCAAAAGTCTGAGCAAAGCAGCTCTTTACAGCTTTGCAAAATTTTGCTTCCACTGTTAACCGTGCTTTGGCTCTTTCAGAATTATGTTCTGTTTGATTATTTTAAGAATGCAAAGCTTCAGGTGCCTTGACATGTAATTAATATTGCAACAAAACCCTACCAGCGTTTAACAATTATTCCAGAAGGAATTCAGTAAGTCTATCTCCTAGAAAAACGCTCCTTTGCACCAGCTGCCAGCCTCAGGAAGCCAACACCCCACTGCCTCCAAAGACGCTCCTGAACACCTGGCTTTTGTGGCATGCCTGGAACGTGCCCAGGTTCGGACTGCTTCACAGGCAGTGGGTGCAGAGAGCAGCTTCAGAGTCTTGGCACCGCTGCAGGGAGCATCCTGCCAGCATTGCCCTGCCTGTTTTCGTAAGGGGCTCCAACAAGAGCACCTCTGATGACTGCAGATGTGGCAGCACGGCAGGGCACGGCAGTAATGGCTCAGGGAGGCTGGTCGTCAGCTGCGGAGGCAACCAACTTTGTCTGCAGACCAAAGATCCCCAAACTCTGTTTTCCTCTGCTCTTATCAAGAAACAAGTTGTGGCACTTTGCACCAGCCTACATCTCCAAACCATTATGTTGCAGCTCTGTCATCTAATGTTCAGGTTAAAAAGTGCCTCGGAAGCCGGGGGATGATGTGGGCATCCAGAAAAGTCTCTACATTCTGAGCAGAGGCAGGTGGTTATGCATCACTCATCAGAAGCAGCACCTGAAGGTGTGAACTCCTCCAGCTATCACGGATGTGCTCCCTCTGTCAAAGGCACAACGCTACCCCTGCCCTTGCCATGTCCTCTGACTCCTTCCCCAATCCACCACCACTCCTACTGACTCGGACCTGCTCAGCCATCCCCCAAAGAAACAAGCCCTTCCTGAAGAGACTGATCACATCAGCTGAGTTGAGGTCATAAGCATAAGGAAAAAAAAAAAAAAAAGAAAAAAAATCACTTCCAGTGGCTCCTTACTGGTCTTCCTGATGTCCCCACAGACATATACAAACATAAAGACAAGTAAAAGGTTGGAAGCTCTAAGGAGAAACGCTGAGAAGCTGTATGCAGAAGATTGACACACGACTTGAAGGGTATAATAACAACTGATGCGGCCACTTGATTTCTGTCCATTGCCAGCAGAAAAATACTCACCCTCAAAACTAATATAACTTCTGGACCTACGCCAAGTTCTTTCAAGATTGCCAGAAGTCAACATAATAAAGAGGAGAAATACTGGGAACACTTTCAGATAGGCTGCCGCCACTTGAAATAGTGTCACTTGGACTTGCCATGAACAGGAAGAGGGAATTTAAAACAATACCACCTGCTGATTATCTATCCACTAATTAGTCCCTTATACCAACTGCAAGAGAACACGAATTTGGCGTAAATAAGGTCAGTGCCTTTCAGAAGCGACTTTCATGAAACACGTATAGCTGCACTAACTTCAGCCTTTCACCATCATTAGCACTGATGCTGGAAAGGATAACCTACTTGTTAGTGTTGACGCGACGTGTTTCCTTTGTGTTTCCTTCAGCACAGGCAGGAACTGACTATGCCGTCCGTGGTTCTGAAGTATCTCCTAAGGCCTGCTCCGAACAAGGCACTAACACCACCCTCACCAGCAAGGAATTCTCTAAATTGCCGTCCCACATCCCTCTCTGCCCTGATGAAAATCAAGGAGTAGCAAGATAAAATCTGTTTTGCATGACAATACAGAGAGCTCACACTAGAGGATTACTTTTTAGTGGTTTTTAAACTATTGAGTAAATAGAAATGCTGCAGGGCTTTTTGCTTTGTTTTTGGTTTTCTCCCTTCCGTGCGACTGTGGCTTTGTTACCTTGGAAACCTCCACAGGCTGGAGCGTGATTGGGTGTGCGGTGACATTAGAGACTGTCAACCAAAGGTGCATGCATGCCTACGAAACAACAAATACAGAAAATGAGAGGCTATTTAAGTATTTTATTGACAGCACAAAATGCGCAAGTGCTGTTCAGAGGCAAGTCAGCGCCCAGAGTTGGCAAGGTTAGTGAACGGGAAATTTGAAAATAGTTCCGATTATCTATCTTTTATTTTTTTTAAAGCGACTGCAGAAGAAACAACCTTATGAGATTGTTTCCAAAAATGTAGATGGCAGCAGTTCCTTTTGGTTGACATGAAATGAATATGCTGTCAAAGAGACAAGGTAACCTAGTAGGCAAACAGGTTTCTCCGGACACGGGAACCTTGCTTATTTAATGCGTCCCCTGCAGCTGGTTTCCGCACGGTGCCCAACTTGTCAAAATCATTGGAGAACTTTATTGGAAACAAGTTAAACTATATTCCCTATTAAGTGTTAAGTGGAAATTTATAATATCTTCCTACAGAGTGGAGAAAGTAAAAGCCAGTCAGACTGCAGAGAGCAGCTGGGAAAACCAGAGCATCACCAGCATTCAGCACTGACCGACAACGCGCAGAACCTGGGAGCGTGTTATTTCCTGAGGACAGTTTTGGGGACACCACAAGGACACGCGAGAACAAACAAGCAAACAACATCCTCCCCTACCCTCGTGTAAAACTGCTTTTCCATGGCTGGATGACATCGCAGATATATCACCAAATTTCTGTATATGAACACCAAATTTCTTCAGATTATCTGTCCAGGGCCTCGTCCACTTGACTCACTACCTAAAAGCCTATTATTATTAATCATTTAGAAATTATACTCTTAGCACTCTCTTGCTCCATACCTGCCAATTAAACTACTTTAACCTCATTAACAGTACTGGTGCTTGGCTTTCATGACATGGAGTAAGTTAACCACTTGATTTATGAATATTAAGCGTACTGCTTGCTCTGCTTGATTCTCTTTGTTTCTCTCTTGCTCTCCTCATCAGGAGGGAGCTCGGAGGAAGGCTCCCAGGCAGCTGTAAGCGCAGTCAGTCAGCCTGAGAGTTTCTCGCAGACTTCTTCATGTTCAGTAAAACCCATGAGACTTGAAGCCAGCGAGCTTCCTTCTTTTCCATATGAAATCTTGACACGTCAGGCAGCAGGGCAAGACGACATGCAAGATGAAAGCAAAACCTCAGGTTTTGGCCCTGTCTGCCCATAAGTGCATCATATTAAGCAGCATTTGAGATTCATGCAACGATGCATTAGAGGAAAACAGCATCAGGACCCCCTTTGCTGCAGAGGACCAAACCTGTGTAAAGCTCTTACATAAAAAGATACCTTTAACTCCTCACATAATGGGAAACATTTCTGCCTGCTGAGACAGATGGCAATTCTGAAATTCTCGGAAAACAGAGCTTGTCTGTTAAGATCTCTTTTGCGAATAGAAAGAAAAAAAAAACAACAGAAAAGACAAACAGGAAGACCTAACAGGTACAGGAATACTTGAAAAGAGAGTGGTCAAACATCTATACCCACCTCTGCCCCAACCCACCCTCACCTCCTGTCTGTACCAACCAATGTAAACAGCATTTTCAGGCAGATCAAAAGGCAGCGTCTCCTATTCCTGCCTCTACTGGGAGCGTATTAACATTTCATGCCTAAAAGCACTCCCCATCACAAAAAACCCCAAGCATCAATGACGTTATACAGAAGGCCTGCATATCTAAGCCCCAAGAAAAAACAGGAGGTGTGTTTTGTTCACATACTCGCATGCATACACAGATTCACAAAACCACTAGAATCTCAATTGAGACCTTCAGGCTCGACTGCAATACACAGTAAATAAATAATATTAATAATAGCCTGAGGAAAAAAAGAAATCACTTTCTTCTGTGCGGTTCAGACAGTGCATATGGAAGGCAGTAATGACACCCTGCAAGTAGGCTTTTGCGCATTACCAGGAGATACCACATGGGGCACTGAAATTAATGTCAAAAGGTGCCGGTGCTAAATTCATGATCACGCTCAGCAAACTGTTTTAATGACAGGTTTAATGCTGGGCTGTTACAGCGACATGACCAAAGCACTGTGGGTTCAATCTGGAGGGTAACGCTTGTGCACCGCATAGGCAGCAGCTTGAGCTACACCAAGGAACGCTGCCTGCGCGACGGGCTGGCCACAGGGCAGCACAAAGCAGCAGGCTGTCCGTGGTAATTAGCGGGAGGTGAGAGCTAGGTAGCCAGGGAAAGCAGCTGTAGCTGCAGGTGCAGAAAAGCTACAGATGAAAACTGTCATCTTCTTTCACTACTTGCTGCTCTTGATTTATTCTTGCTAGAAGGGTCAGGTTTGGAGTGGTTTGGCCCACTGCTCGCTTCTTGCGCTGTCAGTTCAGATCCGTCAGGATCTCAACTGACAACATACGATTTTAGAGACAGATTTACCTTTCTGGATATCCCCTGAAGTCTGTTTATTCACCCCTGGCCACCGTCGGGTTTTCACAGACCACAAGCACTTTCTTTCTTCTTAAAGGGGATGCAAGACACAAGATGGAGCACTGCCAGATGGATAATGCCGGCATACGCCCACCTTCCTTGGAGAACAGAGTCTAAAGGCAACCCGAGCAGAAGGCTCTTCTTGAGTTAAACTAAGGCTGTGGGCTGGGGCGTTCAGGAACCTGAATGCTGGGCTCTCACAGCCATTGCCACACTCATTCCCCACTTACTCCCTCTCTAACAGAGGCAGTAGTTATCACCACTCAAGATCACTCTTCCCAATTCTGGTGTTTGCTGCAGCTGTCTGAAAAAGGCACTGTGAAAACTTCAAACCACATCCCATACTTCAGTCAGTGCAACAATCCAAAGCGTGTCCCCACCTTCAGCCTCATCTAGACAACTAGCCAGCTGGTTGTTTTGCAGCGTATATGTATTTTCTCAGCGCTCCAAGTTTGCAGCCCGTAGGCAGAAGGGGATGTGCAGCCCCTGCCAGAAACATCAGCACACGCTGGCTGACTGATTGCCCTTGCCTTTCTACATAACAATAGAAAACTGTGAATATTTGCCAAGGCCAGGTTTGGAATCTGCTGTGGCTGGGTCCTACTTGTCATTTTTTCTTTTGACACTTTAATTTTAAGATGTGACGTGAACAGCCTGGTGAATCGGACGTTTTAAAGTCCCCAAGAGAGACAAACAATGACAAACCAGTACAACGCAGGTATGGCACTGGGACTTCAAAGACTCGCCAGGATTCAGCAGGGAAATCAGTGTCTGCAGTGACTGGGCAACATTTGGAAGGCAAAGAGAAACCCTTACCTCCGACTCCGACACTTCTAAGGGCTTCTCATTCAGGCCCAAGCCCTCTGTCAGCACAGCTCCGTTGTACTTGTTGCAGATATCCTCATCAGAGTAGTGCAGCCCCCCTGGGCTTGGGCGAGGAGGAGACCTAGGGAACGTAAATGTTGAGTGTATGGGATGTTGTTATTTCTCTGAAGTGATGCAATGAATTCAAGCACCACAGCCTAGGGCCGTTAAAGTCCTCCATCCATCTTCCAGACAACGGTCACTCCCCTTTGCCTGTTTAACAGTTGCTTGAAGATAGATAAAAAGCCATTTCCAAGAGCGTGGTGTTCCCAGCTTCTTACCTGGTTCCATTTTTCTTTGAGAAGGTGCTCTTGATGTTCAGGTGTCTGCTGTTGAGCTCCAGAGCAGTGAAGCCTCCATTATCCAGGGTGACTGACTCTTCCACGTTGGAGATGGTTTTACCTGGAGACAGGCAATAAAAGGTTCAGCTGAAACAAAGGCGCTTTTCCCCCAAATACAACTTTACGAGCTAACTTTTCTTTGTGTTTTATGATGTGATTTGTTATTTGAAAATCTCTTTACCTTTCTTACTGGCAAACGAGAACAATCAGAGTGGAGGAGAGGAGCTCGTCAGGAGTGTGAACTGGCAGAAGGAGTCAAAAGAGGGGAAAGGAGGCGTCGTGGATGGATGTGTTTCATTCAGAGGTAAGTATCTAAAATAGCGCAGATGAACTGTGCTCCAAAAGCGCTTATTCTTGTGTTTTGACTATAAATAGAAACCAGGTGACTAATTCTGGTGGCCACTGAAGATGTCCTAAATCAAATGTTGCGAATCCCATTCATTCTGACTGAAGCAAAGCACCAGAAAGTAAAACTAGGAAAGGCAGGAAAAGAGGAAAAGGAAAAAAAAAAGGCAGGAAAGAAAGCGAGAGAAAGGGTAAGTGGATAGCAAACGGGAAAAATATGTCAGTGGTGTAATGAGGATAAGATATAGATGTGAGAAATCACTGGACAATGTAAGGCAGGGAAAAGGACAGGGGACTGGCACAAGAGCGAAAATACAGCAAAGTATATTATTTCTTGTGATCAAATATAGCAAGAGCTTATTCTCTCCCATGCTCATTCTTCGTAATCCCAAAGGTGTGAGCTCAGCTCGTGTCCTGGGGAGAAGGACCGGTTGCATATTGCCACTTTGCAGCAGACAAGTACTTTATCCTCGGCTTCAATTTCAGTGCTACATTAAGACTCAGTGTGAACACTGGTATCTGACAGCATAGGTCAGACCCATCTTTTCGTGTCTGTTCCCCAAACACAAAGCAAAACCAAAAAGATGAGAGATCTCCTATGAGCTATGCATACAAATATGTAACAGTATTAACTTGGTAAAATGCTGCAGTATTCATACATCTTACATCTCACGGGGCTGAAATCTGACTTCCCAGCACTTGTTAGAAGTAAATTATAAAGAAAGAAAAGATCTTCACTTTAGGACTGAATTACTAAATACTGCCTGGAAGACTGCTTCATTACATTAATCCCTAAGATGGGCAGCGCAAAGACCCATCCACCTCATCCCACTCATTAATGGGCCTTTTTGGGCACCTTCTGGCAGCAGAGCAATTTCTTGCCGGAGGTGGAGGAGGCTGTCAGACAAATACACGTGTGAACAACCCTTCCAGGACTTTCTCGTGGACGGAGAAGAAAAGGCAAAACCAAAATTCACTAGAACTAGGCGTTCTGAAAGGGGACTATATTTTAACATTCCTAGTTTTAGAGCAGGTAGCTCCTGTTCCCTTTCAAAAAGGAGACTGGTAAGAATTGTAGCTCAAGGAAAATTCAAAGCTTGGTGCTCATTATGCATTAAAAGTCTAACACGTCCAGATAACTGGGACACCTCCTAGCTGCTTGGCCCCCAGCCAGCAACTGCAGCTTGGCTTAGGGAACGAATGCGAGACGCAGGGCACTCTATTTAATATAAAGGAATTGAGATGCAGTCCTCACATACAAACCTAGAATATTTGCATTGGGTACAACCATGAAAAAGCAGAATATCTTCCTCCTTCTCCCCATCGATCAGGGAACGATGAGAAAGCTATATGAAGTCTCAGCTCATTCCTTTTTTGTGGTCTTCTGCCAAGCATTTGACCCGGACTCCTTGGCTTTTGCTACAGTCCCCGGGACTTCCAGATGCTGTCCTATCCAAGCCCATGGCTGGTTAGATAAGATGAGGCACTCTTTGCCCAGGATGGCTATGGGCAAAAGCCATTTCTACCAAATCAGACAACAAAAAGATCCAAGTCTTCTGCCAAACAAAATACCTATTAAGAGAGTCCACACTCATGAAATCAGGGGTTCAAAGGAAAGACATTTCTAATTCCTGCAGCTCGAGAGTGGGCACAGCACGGAGCTGATGTCTTACCTGTGCTGCAGTTCTTGTACTTCTTGCTCTGGCCATGCAGGACCAATGCAAACACCACCAGGAGGATGAGGATCAGACTTGAGAGAGCCATCACCAGCAGAAACCACCACTCCTCATAGAAAGGGGCTTCTGTTTGTGCTGCAAGAGGGAAAACCAAATTACAATTCCTCTTTACGTTCCTTCAAAATTTGCTCTTCTTCCCCACAGTGAACGTTGCATCTATAATAGTGTTCAGGAGAGAGAGGTGTTCAAAGGAGGTAAGATAGTCTACTCTGCAGTCAGACTTTCAAGGGGCTTGCTGACACTTCTGAGATGGCAAAGAGAACAGCGGCGCATCATGGCTCCAGCATCTCCACAAGCACCTTTCACACACCCAGAGCAGGGCTCCAGAATCCCTTAGGTAAGAGGAAGTTACCGTTACCACCAAGTGAAGAGAGGGAGGTTTCTTCCTACATTTCTTGACTGCCATGGTATGCTTAGTACTCCCTGGGTCAAAGGAACCACTAATATATCTCTAATGATCCAAAATTATTCCACTTTATAAGAGGCTTGCCTCGCCAAAATGCTGCTCAGTGGGTCTTTGAAAAATACAGCTAGTGCCAGGGAACAAAATACACTTGGTTCAGTGTCTTTCAGTACCTCCATTAACTCCAACTTCTAACATTCACTGCTACTCTGTAACACTTCCCCATCAGCTTAGCCAAGCCTGGAGCGCAGCACAGGGGTTGCCTGGACTTTGTGCAACACCAAGCCATTTCACCCCATTTGACCTCAACTGGAGATGCAAAATGCTACTAACTTCCTCTTCTTGGAGTTATCTTGCCAGTCGTGGTTTAAAGTAATAAGTATTGTTATTTTCTTGTAGTGATAGTCTGTCAGTGTCCCTCAGCTTTGTGAAAAAGTGCTGCCGCTGGGGTACAACCCAGCAGTCGTATGTCATTTCCCTGTGGTCCATAAAGTAGAGTAACGCCTGGTAGGAACGGACAATGCCAGGAGACCAACTTCAACCAAACCCCTCACCGTCACTGAACCCAGGCACTCTCTTTCCCCGGCTATCCCGAGCCCCGGATCTAAACACAAATCTGTTGTAGGCCTGATGATATGAGCTCAAATTTGTTCCAGATCACTGAGTATTTTGCAGCAGTGAAAAGTAGCCATGATCTTTCTTTGCTAGGAGGCCAGTCCCGGCCAATAAAGTCCTAAAGGCAAACTGCACACGCCATGCTGGGCTGAGCAGATTCAGGGCAATTTATACCTCTCCGTGCTGGCTGAAGTGGCCAGCCTAAAATGCTTTATACTTTTACGGCTGTGAATCTCAACGGAAACCTCTTAGTTTCATGCAGCAATTTGAGATGAACACTGAAGCATCAAAAGGAGGTGAATTAAATAGTTCTGTTCAAGTGGAGAACTTACAAACAAGCGGTTTATTTATAAAAACATCACAAGGAGCTGCACGCCCAGCTTCAGAGCAATAACGACGTCCAGGGAAAGAAAGACCGACACGATTATGACCCTTTGCATTGTGTTATAGCCTCTGTGAAACCACAGATGGGAAAAACACTGACTCTTTGTGTTTGCAGCGGGTTGTCTATGCCCTTGTCCTGAAGGAGAAAAGCGAGGGTAGCACTCACACTGAAAGCCATGGACAGCTCTCACGGGCTAAGTGGTTAATTGTATAAGGACAAACGCAGCCGTGATGGCGATAGCAGCATTTACTGCTCTTGCCTGCTGGGTAACTGTTGAATGGTGTTTATGCTTTTCACTGGAGGAGCAAAGAGATAAAAGCCACTTCAGATACTGGAGCATTGCCAGGTTCTCAGAACTCTCCAGAATTTTGAATCACAAAGCTACTTTATCAGGTTCTTCTATTCCTCTTGTCTGCCTTTGCTGACACAGCAAGGACGAAACCTATTGCTCAAAAGCAACCTGGAGAAGAGCTGTCTCCGCAAGGGTAAGAGGAGACCTGAGCAAAGTTTTCACAAGGGCAAGCTCTCCCACTTCACAACTCGCCGTGGAACACGAGCTGCCCAGATGTGGCAAACTGAGCGGAATTTGCTTTTCAAGGTAATGAAGTTCCTTCAGAATACCAGAGTGCTGAGCTGCTCAAAGGGGTTTTGGAAGCATATTTAGGCCACAGCCCTGTTTACTGGGAATAAGCACAAGAGAGCAGAGAGAGGGGGAAGAGCCCCAGAGCACCACCAACGAGCTGTTCTGATGAAGGGGGACTAGGGGCAGCGCACCACCCTGGAACCGCCAGCGCAGAGGCTATCAGGAATAATTTTGTGAAACCACACTTTTACATTTTTGAGAGCTAAATACAAAGTAACACAGAAAGTGTTTATCAGAGAACTCCGGGGGAAAAAAAAGGAGCAGAGTAAACAAAACAACAGGCTAGGCAAGGAGAGAAAGTGAACAAAACATAGACTGCGTGAATTAGTCTTAGGGCAAGAGATCTCACATATATACACTCATGAAATTCCCGATAAGGTTCCTTGTCAAACTTAAAAATGTCAATCAAGCATTTTTACTCTTGAGAGTATGGCGTACTGTAATAACAAGCCTTGATTCACCACTGTATTACTCTGGTTTTATCCTAAAACAAGTGAAAACAAGTTGCTCTTGATTATTTCTTCAAACTAGAGAACCTAGGTTGGTCTTTTTTCCCCTCTTCCTCCCCCAACCCCAAGAAATTCCATTAGAAAAGATATTTTAAAAAATCCATGCTTACCTGATACTGCCACAGAGGGAACACTTGGTTCTCCATAGCCAAATTCATTGACAGCCACCACCCGAAACTCATAGGTCACACCCTGTTTGAGTTTGTCCAGGCCGACTGTGTAGGAGGTAGCACTGCGAGGGATGTCCTTCACAAACATATCCCACAGTCCTTCATCTAGGAGAGCAGCAAGGAGAAAAACGGCGTGAACTGTGTGACTTGGCATTTCCTTCTGCTCATTGAAAAAAATCGTCGTTAATTGTGTGTTTCAACCACAGGCAGTGGACATGCTTACCTGAAGGCTGCTCAGTGACACGCGTGAATGTCAGAATGCCCTGCAAGACCTCATCTGTAAAGGCTTTTATTCACGATGGGGTCTTATAACAGCCCAGATGGAAGAGGTCTCCTCTAAAATCTGCAGCAGCACCCACAGCGACCTGAGCCGGCCAGAGCAGCTGCCAGCCATCTAGGTGCCTCCCGATCAGGTGAGGTCACTGCATCAGCACGCCTGTTATTTGTCAGAGCAAGTAAACCCAAAGCAACCCGCTACGTTAATGAGTCTTAATTGCACAGTTTTGCCTGCTTTTTACATTGCAAAACTGACTTCACTATCGAAGTGCGTAGGCTAGGCTTTGCAAACTAATGTAAGATTTGGGTCTTGGTGGGAAGTACAGTGGCCTTGCGTGAACTGGTGCCTGGTGGACTGGTGTCACTGGAGTGCTGCTTGCTTCACAATAGCAATAGCGATACGGCCTTTGCACGTGCTGGCCTGCAGCGTGGCACAGCCCGCAGAGCGAGGCAGCTGGCACTGCGCTTCTGCGACATGCATTTTTAAACCAGAATGAGTTTTTGTTTGTATTATAAACCTCTCAAAGTTGCTAGAAACACAATGCCACTCTGATGAGAGCGTTTCAGTAGGGTAATCTCGGTTCTGAACAGCCACACTGACATTGATCCTGATGTGCATCCTGACCAGCGCCGTTCTGGTCCCTGATCCATACCCATAATCTTACATTCACTTGACTACAACGGAAAGAACTTTCAACAAGATGGATGCTGTTACCAGTAAGAACAAAACCAACCGTAATTAAAAATGTCAGTCAATAATTTTGAGTGCAAGAATCAAACATTCATCTAAGCGGACTGCTTTTCAGTAACAATCGGTGCTGACACTGCCGCTGACAAAATGGAGTTACTGTCTACGCACGGGGCCAAAGTCTCAGCTAGCCTAAGCCAGCGTATCTCTTACAGATCTGACCTCACAAGTATCCCATTGGGCTTTTACTTTTAGCTATCAAAGCTGTTCGAGCAACGTCTATTTTTCTCTGCATGCCCCACAGCAATGGGAATACGATGATAACCTCTGCATAGATACGACTCCAGCACAGGAGCTGCCTGCTTTGAAAGACAGTCCTCTGCACTGCGAGAGTCGAGCATCAGCATGACTTCTGTAGCTTGAGGTGTTATCAAGGTAACAACAAAGCCAGCAGCACTACCCTCAGCGACTTGTTCCGCTGCTGCAGGGTAAGGCAGGAATCTGTTCTCATTTGCTTTGCGTTTACCTGAGAGTAAACTAATTGGAGTCACCGCAGCGCTCCCAGAATTGTGCCGGTGTAACAGAGAAAAATTTGGCCCTTAGCCTACTTCTGTGCAACAGGGAGGAGCAGCAAAGATGGACTGATTAATNCTACCCTCAGCGACTTGTTCCGCTGCTGCAGGGTAAGGCAGGAATCTGTTCTCATTTGCTTTGCGTTTACCTGAGAGTAAACTAATTGGAGTCACCGCAGCGCTCCCAGAATTGTGCCGGTGTAACAGAGCAAAATTTGGCCCTCAGCCTACTTCTGTGCAACAGGGAGGAGCAGTAAAGATGGACTGATTAACGCTGCAGGTGCATTTCCATGTGAATATTTTACTTTTGGCATCAGTAAATATTGGCTCCGTAATTTGTGCCGTGCTGCACGTCTAGCAACACACACAATGACTAACAACCCCCAAACTACATCTTTTCTAATCATGAGGATTGGCAGTCTCAGTGGATGAAAAAAGCAGGCTGAAATGTTATTGTTCCGGCTACATTTGAGAAACACCAAAGAACAATAAAAATAGGTAATTTTTCTGTCATGCTTAAAATTCAGACCAATATATTATTCACCGGCATGATCAGAGTATAATGAAGTTATCATAATGTACCATTGTTATGTATTAGTTAGATATTACAATGGCTATAAAACAAGAGATAAAATATTGACTTCCCTTTTCCAGGGCAATAGAAGGCTAGATTATTTCTACCGCATAAACTTACAATGTAATAAAAAGGGAGTTTGGGATTCAGTTTCTCTGAAGAGGGTGGAGTGAGAGATGCGTTTTCAAAGTTAGATTGTTGCAACCACCAATACAATGAAGATGCATCTCAGACTATAAAATATTGCCATAATTGCTAGAATTGCCTGAGCTTTCATAAACACATTTGTAAACAGCAATAAGAGAATTTGAGCCCATTGTGAATTGTCTGAAAAGCAATTTATTTGCATTGAAAGCCACTTAAATTGAGGAAGAAAAGGCAACAATAAAGATGAATGTTCAACACTCATTGCAACAAACACAACTCTTCACACACGCACTTTCTCACTCATTTTCTCAAACCTATCGGGGTTGGCACGGTGCAGAATATCGAACAGACCAAGGAAGTGTAAATTTAACCACTCTGTAAAGCTTGCAATAAGTTGGGAAAATTACCCTTGAGAAGTCAACGTTGGCATTTCCACCTCTCTACGGTGGTAATGGCGTGGGGCAGCAAAGGCTGCTGGCGGATGTTTCTTCAGAGGGATTCCTGTCTCACAGGGACCCAGGCATGCTCCGGCCAGTGGTCATACCTTCTCTGGTCCACCCCCCTTTCATTCATTGAAAGAATCTTTGCCCAAACTTTTTTTTTCCTGGGGTAGGCAACAGGACTTGGCCAAGATGGGACCCAGCACACGATCTTCGGGATCCCAAAGAGGCGCTGATGAAGCTACAGTGGTCGCAAGTCTGCACCGTGGCAGCCTGGAAAGGGGAACATCCTTACGTGCCCTCCACTGCTGACCCCAAGCCAATGCTATGCCCAGGATAGCCTGTGGCTTCCCAAGCCCTGGCCAACAAGATTTTTAATTCCAGAGCCTCAATTAATTTATCTTATCTCCATCTAGAAGATTCAGGCCTCTCTTTGTAGAAAGAGATTGCAATCAGATATATCCAAACTAAAAAAGCATCTCATTTCAGTGGTGAACTTTGAGATTAAATATTGAACACACACTTGTGAATTCATTTACTGCATCTCTTCGCTCATCTCTCAAAACTAGGTGTGCTCTAAATGTTAGAAGTTCAGCTGAAAGAGAATTCGTTAGAAGGTCACCTGTTACAGCAAAGATTGGCCTTTAAGTTCAGTAGAAAATCATTAGGACACTGTACACAGTAGTTTCCACTCAGTTTACGCAGGAAAGATGCACATGCCGTGGCTGGGCAATCAACTCGGTATTAACTCACAGAAACCACCGAGAAAAGCAAAGTTTGCAACACCGGACGCCCGCAAAGGGGTGCAAGGCTCAGCCAGCCCCAGCCGATGTCTGAGAGAAGCAGCACAGCTGGCGGCGGGGACGCACTCACGCTGCTCGCAAATGCTTTTCCTTCAATAACATCTGCCTCTTTCTTCATTTCACACTGCCTTTCACCGAGCACTCGGCCTCTTAAAAAAGGCCTAAACGTCTGATGGAAAAGGGAGGGCTCCTCGACAAAATAAATTTTAATTTGCTTCTTGTTTCTATCAGCACTCCACCAGACCCTGCCCCAGCGTTATTTCCTGCTGACGTAGGATTTGATCTTTATCTCCCAAGCCTTGACTCCTCCATCCAATTTGGGAGAAGTTCGGAATGACAGGGGAAGGTGAAACCACCTCCAACCTAACGCGATGTCCAGCCTGCCCCGGCCGCCCTCTCGGCCAGGCGCCGGCCATCACGTGTCAGCGAGGAGCAGCGCTGCAGGCTGCAGCCATGCACAGCACCCGCAGGCCAGCCTGGCTTCACAGGCAATTAATCAGGGTCTCCACGCTGAATAAAACTGTCAGTCAGTAACGAAGGCTCCGGCTGCGCTAACTCGGGCCACTAACAAACAACTGCCGTGCTGCGGCTGGGGAGATGGAAAGCTGTCAGTTACGCAGGTCTGAAACATCAGCCTTCCCGTCTTGGAGTAAAAGGAGAGCAGTGCTGTAAAACTTTCTCCTAATTACACATTAGGAGGTTTATGAGGGGAGAAGCAGCTGAGACTTAAGGACCGGCTGAACACGGGTAGTGGTCCTCCTACAGAGGACAAAATTAAAACGTGGATGTATTTGTTAGAGGCAAAGGGCTGGACTATCATGCAAACTAGTGAAAGGACAAGAATGGGAAGTGAAGGCTATCAAACTGTCAGCCTCGGCATGTCGTTCACAAGCAGAAGTGAAACAAAGGCCCCATGGCAGATGCCGGCAATGCAGCTGCACCCTTCACTTTGAATTTACTGACTTTTGCTGGTTTGTGGCCATGTTTGACACTGCACTCCCTCATTTGTTTAAAAATAAATAGAAAAGGAATAAAACATAAAAACATTACTCAAGACACCAGAAAGGAAACTAAAGTGAGATCTGCCCTCGAGGTGCATTTCTGGGAAGGACAATCCCCACTCCAAGTAGACAAGTTCTTCCCCAAAACGTCTGCTGCCTTCACGGAACTGATCTGAGGGAGCAAAAGAAAACACTTTCCTGACTTTTCTGTGTCCTAAGCTCATGAATTGTGGCTGATCTGAGGGTTACTGGCCTGTTCGTGCCAGCCAGGGTCTAGAAATATTATTACTGGAAATACTTAAAGAAGCAACTCTCTCCCACNTTCACGGAACTGATCTGAGGGAGCAAAAGAAAACACTTTCCTGACTTTTCTGTGTCCTAAGCTCATGAATTGTGGCTGATCTGAGGGTTACTGGCCTGTTCGTGCCAGCCAGGGTCTAGAAATATTATTACTGGAAATACGTAAAGAAGCAACTCTCTCCCACTGGGCTTAAGTCATTCCCTGCTTGGAAAAAGCAAACAAAGTCCAAACTGTGTGATGGGGAGAGGAAGCAGAAGAGGAAATCTCTATTGATTTGTCCTGGGTCGGAGGCTTTCCTGAGGCAACACAAGCCACGTTGCAGATTGACCGAACACCTACGTGGCTGCCCTGCAGCCGAAGACGACTGCAGCAGGCCAACGTATGCGTGAAGGTCTCATGCTGGCACTTACGGATCCACGTGCACTCACGGCACC
>VZSC01009009.1:82764-94137 GCA_013398225.1 Steatornis caripensis | reverse complement strand
AGTGCAGCTTGGAAGGGGGGCATCTGCAGACCAGCTTGTAACTCCAATGCAGCAGTAAAGGGGGGGGGAGAGGTGAAGGCTCTACGACATCATCAGCTTTTTAGCCCCAAGCCCGTCTCTGTTTAAAGAGCATTTGTTCCCCGTTGCTGCTCGGATGTGGATACGTTTTCGTAGTTCGTAAGAACAAAGACGCCATGTCCTTTTCTCTTAAAAATAAAACTTGGTGTTTTTTTCGTGGGGTGTTGGCTTTTAACTCTTTCTAAACCAGTAAGAAAAAACAGGCTGCGGATGAGACAGCTCGGTACTTTACTGAAACAATAGATAGAAATTTACTTTACTTGAAAAAGAGCAGTTCAGGTGGAGAACTTTAAAGAAAACTCTTTAAGATTTACGTGCAATACGNAGTAAGAAAAAACAGGCTGCGGATGAGACAGCTCGGTACTTTACTGAAACAATAGATAGAAATTTACTTTACTTGAAAAAGAGCAGTTCAGGTGGAGAACTTTAAAGAAAACTCTTTAAGATTTACGTGCAATACGATTTTGCGATTAAAACGGCAATACAAAAACTTAGAAGCTTTAAAAAAAACAAAGCTCGGTCGTGCCAAGTCTACAGTTTAAAGTTGGCGAAATACTACAGTTGTGATTTAAACGACACTACGAGAAGGGAAGGTAGTTACTTAAATATGAATTGCAGGATAAGGAAACAAACGGGTTTGTGTGTGACACTAAAAGCTTTTAAAAAGCATTTATTTGGTGTCAGTTTTGTTTTTAGCGTTCAGTTTATGCATTTTTCAGGGAGCTCACAGTCATTTCTGTTTACGTAGCATTTTTGTCATTGTTTCGATGGTTAATAATCTAGAAGTTGTACAACATCTATTGCAAGACTTTCTAAAAATGCAAGTTTAAATGGAATGCCTGTTGTTTGTTTTGCGTTGGCTCGCATTCAGCAATTACCAATTTAAGGTTAAAATCGTAATTCCAGATGTATAAAAAGTCACTGTAGTAGAGCAGGAGGTAAATATTAAGAACTTTAGTTTTAATTGGAGATCGTGTGTAGCCATATTTGTTGGATTTATCTGGTGTACACTTGTACAGGATTATAAAACTCCGTGCAGGTTTTAAGTATTGCAGTTGGAGATAAATCTACATTTTTCGGTACTTCTGCAAATACGAATCTGTCGTTACAACAATGAAAGTTGGCGTTTTTCGAAATATAAATACAAGTTTCAGCAACCACTGGTATTCTATCACCTTTATGCAGAGTGTTCAATATCTTTGTTTTAGATTTGGGTTATGGTGGATTTTATAACCCCAGCAACAGTTCTGCAGTGTAGAACAGGTTCTGCCATACACACTTCGCTGAAAAGAAAGTTCTAGCTTTGGGTGGGTGTCTGCTGTATTTATTTCTTTACAAAAAAAAAAAAATTAGGGGATTTTTTTTAAATAGCTTTTGACTTGTTTCTTTCAGCTAATGAAAATAAAATAGCAGCTAAGTGTCTCTGAAAATAAATTGCTCTTAATTCTTAACATATTTTGTTTAATGGTTCTGCGTTTTTGTATATATAAGGTATAGGAATTTGAATTTATATTTAGATATCTTTTAATGTAACTTAAAATGTCATTTTACTTTACCGCGTATTTACAGAATGATTCCAAACTTCTCCTAGAGTATGCAATAATGGTGATAAATACAACTGCACAATCAAATGTTAAAGCTTTTCACAAAAGGCAAGAAAAGTTGGCTAGAGGTAGTGCAAATACAGTGTTCCTTGTGTTAAAGAGCATAGTTTGGGATCTGATTAAAGGTTGAAGAAGCTGAAGGCTTCAAAACTGTATTCTTGAAGGGCAAAAAGGATCTTTTTTTGGGAGATCAAATAACTTATGACTTAAAATCCAGAGAAGCTGATGACAGAAGCCATTTTAAAATTACTTTGCTATCGCTAGAGGTTTTATTTAATTTTGCATAGCCTACTTCTAAAGACTTTAATGTGGAAAAAAATACAAGCATTGAGAGGTATTGTGTGATAAATTACTCTTAAGGAAAAAAAATCAGAAATTGGCTAGATTGATCTTTAAGGCTTTCAAAATTGAAGTAATGGCAGACAGAAGAGCAGATTGCAGTTACACATGCAGAAATACAGACCATGGATGTTGCATGTCAGTCACTCTTCTTTTCCAGTGTTTTTCTTTGGCCAAGTATGTACAGCCACCCATACTTTTATTTTTAGAGTTGAGTTCTAAAGATACAGTTACTGTTACCATAAGTTTTTCCTAACTTAATAATTACCTAAAGATCAATAAATTTCAAGCATCTGACTTGTTCTGCTTTTCTAAAGCAAATGCTGAAAATTTCCATACTTTCTTTTTTTTTTTTAGGTAAAATTCCATGAACTATACCTTGTTTCCTGACTGGCTTCCAGAAGAATCGTTCGTATCTTATTTTCTTAGGTAAGAGTGGTTATAACTTGTGGTGGTATATTCATCTCCTTGTTATTTTTTTTGGTCTTGGGATTTGCCTTTTTGCTACTGTGCAGATGGGAGAAAAAAATTCATTTTTAAATTGGAGGGGATACATTTTGTAAATTATCTGCCTTTTTTTTCAGATACAGTTAGACTTTCTTAAAATAATGTGATGTTTATGCCGCTACTTCTGTATAAATTTTAGTTTACTAAGGCTATTAAGTGGATTGTTATTTTTTTAATATATATATACATGTGCATCTGCATTGTATTTGGTTGGAAATGACACTATTTTCATGTAAACCCAGGATTTACGTATGTCCCATTTCACCAGTGAAAACATGCATTGAACTTTAAAAATTGTTTGCTTTTTTGTAGTTAATGAGTTTGTAGCATTAGTGCTTGGGAATATTGTAGAATTTGTGTATGACAGTAATAGCAATGACATTGTACACCTTCAGGTGTTCATACAGAAAGAGATTTTTGGGGCCTGTTTCTTACATTCGGAGATCTGAATGCTAATGCTTGGCAAGGGTAGAATACTATGTTTTTGTACTGTTGGTAAAATTTGTATAAATCGTAAGACACCTGAAGTGTTTTGAAAAAGTGTGTATCATTCGAGAACTGTAGAACTGGAGGTAAAATCTGTATGTACCTTGTTTTCAGACAAACCTGGTTTTGTGTTTGTTTTTTTTTTTAAAGGCTATTACTGGATATTGTTCTTGCTTCCAAATATTCAGATGGCTGGTTGGGTAAAAGACCTTGAGCAAAATTCTGTACTGTGCATACAAGGTATGTTATAATGTGTTAGTTTAGGTTTTTTTACTTATTCTGGAAGTAATGTTTTTTAGCAAAATAAACATTGAACGTTAAAGCTACAGTGTTTTACCTCGTTGAATTTTCTTTCAAGTTTTACTGCATTTGAAAACTGTTAGCATGTACTAAATACAGAAATGTTAATGTCTCATTACACATCTTCTAAGATTTTTATGGTCACCATAAATAAGATTTTTTTTTTTAAGAATCTGAAATGACTGTGTCAACATGTTGTAAAATAAAACTGTGCTTATGAGGATTGCCATTTCTACTAAGGACATTCAGTCTAATCAAACTTCAGAAATGCTTTTCCTTCAGTTCAAGGTATTGGTTCATTAGCAAGTGACACTCATAAGCTTTTCCTTTCTAATAAATTATTTTTATACAATAAACTCAGAAATTCTCTTTTCAGTGTAAATTTTACTTGCTAAAAAAAAAAAAACCTAAACCTGCACCCAGTCATTATGAACCATCTTACTGTCCTTCTTGCAGTATCAACAAATCACCTTTCTAATGTTTGATTTTTTTTTTTCCACTTTAAGGTTCTGCATTTAGAGACAGAAAAACATGTTACATTTGAGTCATGCTTTCACCACTGTGTAATTAAAAGTTGGGGAGCTTGTTTGCCTGTCTTAACTGGTTCCTTTTCACAGCTTGCTGTGCTAATGTACTTCACATATTCAGGACCTCAAAGCGTAAGGCGTCTTCATGAAGACATGTGTATCAGGATTCTCAAAAATATTTGTCTTGATAACTTGTTTTTTTAAAATCACACAATTTATCATGATAACTTAAGAATACACTTCTTGTGAACCCCTGCCTGAGTGCAGCTGTTATCTTTGGCTTGGATGAAGGCTTCAGCCTGTTCATGTAAGAGAAGTCGTATACTAATTTTGCATAAGCTTTTTGAAAATGTCTGTTTAGGTGGTAATAAACTTTTATCTGCAGTAAGTCACTGCTAATATGCAAGGCAGAATTCAAGTAATATTTATAGATAACAGACATGTACCATACACCATGGATACGCGTCAACAAACACAGTGGTTGTTAGGTGTGTTCTAGAACTCCATTGTGTAACTGTCCAATGAGAAGCCTGGAAACTAGAAGCTTGTGTAAGAGGTGATCTGGAACGTTGAGGAGAACAGCAGAACGCTTGAGATCCCACTTGAAGGGTTAAAATCACTAGGTACTGTGCAGTCTTTTATGGTAAAAGGCCAGACTAGCTTGATCCATGTAGGAGTCTGATAGTAATAATGGGACTGAGCTTGTCAAACTTAAGGCTTGTGTTCCTGATGTTAAATCTTTAAATACCTATGCTGCAACTGCTCTTAAAATAAAATGTTGCAGTGCTCATGAGCAGGGTCATCGTGACTGACCAGAGTATTTTATGGTGAATATGAAATTGAGCACTTTGATCTTAGTGGTCTTATGTATTTCCTATATTGTCATGATGCTGTTTGTGCTGAATAGGTATTATAATGAAAAGAAATTTAAGTGTCCCTTGTTACGTTTATGAGCTCTTTGGACTTGCCTTTTCTTGTAAGAACAACATGTTTTTGTCTAGTACGTGGCAGCTTGATCTTCAGGTTAGGTAGACCTCAGTAGGCTGGGTGCACGCTTCTGGGGATTTAAGGGAGGTTTTAATTTAATGACCACCCTACAGCGTACTAATGAGGATTGACGAGTTCAGAAGGATGCTCTCTGATACAGAGTCTTACTAACTTTTTTTCTGGTAGAGGAAGCTGTTCCTCTGTGGTGATATAAAGCCATATTAACTATTCTGATAGGATTTGTAGCATTCCCAGCTTAAATGGAAAAACACTGGTGTGGTGATATATGTCATCTTTGCCAAAACACTTTCTTACTTTATCTTGAGAAAGAACCTGATATCAGGTAAATAGCTTTAGAGGGTCTGACCTCACTTTGTACTGAAAAAGGAGATGCACTTTCCTGATTCTTGGAGCTAGCAGTGCCAATGTTCTGGTGAAGGAGTCATGGACCTATGACTCAAGGCATGTTTTACGTGGCATACGCTGAGCTGTACTTACAACATCTCATTCTATAACTTAGATGTAAGCCACAACTATTAAGACTACCTAAAAAAAAAAAGGTAAATCCATGTTTATTTTTAAACTGGGGATGGATTTTTTTTTTAATCGCGCAGAGGCTGCAATAATTACTGTGAGTAGTCTGGTATAAAGATTTTTAGTTTGATATTTATTAAATAGAATGTCAAATAGGAAGTACAGGTTTATCTGAAAGACTATAAAGCTAGACATTTTGTGACCCTTGGCATAAGCCTCCAGCTTTTGTGATGCATTCTATAGTTTGGGAGTGAATGTGTTTTGGATATTAAAATTCAAAAAATAAGGTGGTATATTTTATAATGGTGGAAAAATGATCATTTGTGTGATCATGTGAATGAAATGTAATGCGTTACTAATGTCTTGGTGCTGCTTTAAAAAACCCTTATTGTTTGGTTCATTCATTGACTTCAGAGTAGAGAAGTCTTAGTACTACTAAGTGATAACATGCTGATAAATATTAGATTCCTTGTGCAAAATTTTCCAAGGCCAGAAGAACGTGCTCTGGCCAAGTCTTAGTAACTTTTTCAGTAGAGGAAACTGTTCTCTGATGGTATAAAGCCATATTAAATATCCTTATTAAAATTTCTGTGAAAATACCATAACTGGATGCGAAGTCTAGAATTCAGACAGGAACAAACCGGAATTCAGGTGATGTATGTTCAGCTGTGCTGTAAATTATTAAAAATGGCTGAGAGCTGTAAGTTGAAAGTCTTTCAATCGGTAACTTTACCTACTCTTCATATATTAAGTCAGTTTTTAAGTGACTTTTTTGAGTGAAATGGTACATGTAGGACAGAAGGAGATTTAAAGGGCATAAGTAAACCTCTTTACCTAGTTCATGTCTTTGCTTTGCGTGACAGATAGATGCCTCTTGGATGATCAAAGTCCAGCAACCATGTTGCGTTTCTTCTACAAAGTGCCCGTCCACCATTTTAGAAGTACTTCAGTTTCGTGCTTCCATTTAATAGCAGCTGTTGGATCACATTTTAGATGCATGTTTTAAACCTCTGTATTTTATGTTCATTTGAATATTCTGCATGTTTGTACCAGTTTACTACCATAACTTTTTATCATTTCCCCGTTCTAAGCAGATCTTTTTCCATATTAATCATTTCAAGTAAATTACATCAACAAAGAAATTACAATTCTGTTCATCACAGCTTGATTTCTAAGCATTTGAGTAGCTATCAGTCTGAAGAGGAGAATTCAGAATATTGTAGAAAATTATGCGTAGTATCATACCACTGAATAGGTTCATTAATTTTTACGTGTTTGAGACTGTATTCCAATATAATTAGATTCCGAGATGATTTCTTGACAAAAGCAGTTTGCTTCTAGATGTTAGATGGATAACTTGTATGGCTCATGATAGTGGATGACTTCATGCAGTTGAAGTTTATAGGGGGGGAAAAAAAGGGAGTTCATGAGTTGTTCTAGAGTTTGAGGTCTTATTTTAATCTTACTACCTTAGCTTAAGATGATTTTGATTAAATGTTTATTGATGTGGATTACGAACAAGCATTTTCAAAATTGAGTTTTTAAATTTGGGCCTTGCCCATATACGGGTAACTTGTTCTGTATCAGTGTGTTAAATAATTCCTCTGCATCTAGTTAATACCACTGCTTAGTAAAATGAGTATTTTAATTATTTTTATGTGAAGGGCAGACCAGTTAGTTCAGCATGCTTCTGATTGATGCCCAATTGATCTTTTTCAGAAATTTCCAAAAATATTTTTTTTGTTGTTGTTGCTTTGTTCCTCAGGGCATTTGTTTACAGGACTGGGTCTGCATTTCTTGGGTGATTTGCGCAGGTTGTTTGATAACAGGTTGCCTAGTGATACCTCAGTCTTTTTTATAAAAATGTATTTTCTACCATATGCTGTGATCTGCTGGGAATTTTTTTTTTTCTTTTGAGGATAGGGCTTTTGTAATAGTCTTAGGCTAGTGCTCTGGCCTTCTAGACCCTTAAGGTTTTTTGAAATTTTTAATTTTCTTTTAATTCAAGTGTTTAATGTATCATTTTCCCTACAGATGTGTTGAGGAATTGATTTACTCACTGTAAACAAAATAACTGCTCTTGGTCGAAGCACTGGTAAGTTGTTTTTCCTAATAACATTTACTTTTTAGCTTTTAAAAAACCCCAACAAAAACACATGGCTATGGTGTTTAACTTGCTGAAGTTTTTTGCTGAGTACATCCTGAAGTTCGTTAAAGCGTGTCTGCACGTGCGTGTTTCTAGAAGGCTCAGTTACAATGACCACAGGAGCAGTCTTGCTGGGCTCTTAGGAAATGAAGCTGTGCTTGAATACATATATCTGAATATATCTGAACCTGTCTTGCTGGAGAACAGCTTTCATATCTAGTTGTAGTTCTTTGGTCTTCTGCTTCTGTGGGTTGACTCTATATTTCATTGAGAACCATTAAATCATAGATTGGCTTGTTCAGAAGGGTTTGGTACACAAATGTCTGTCTCTACAGACAAGTACTAAACACAATTTGGTTAGCAAATGGTGTGGAAAGTAGCAGAAGGAAGAACTTGTCTTAGAAGTATCTTCAGTTGTCCTTTCATGCTTTGTCAGGATCAGTGAGAGTCTTTGAGCAGATAGTAACTCTCTTCTGTTCTATGATTGTTCTGTTTCTGTTTTCATTCATAACGTTTCAGCTTTGCAGAAAATGTAATGCTGATCCAGTTTCCTGTATTAAAATGCTAGCTGATAGACTTCAGTTAGGAACCCGTCCCCATATAATCAAAATGCAAAATTGGCAGGCTTGAGTAGAGGAAGAATTCATTCTGTTCTATACTGGGCGAATATGGGGATAGAATTTTCTCCAGTTTCCCGTACCAAAAGGAATCTGGTCTTGATGACCTTTTTCTATCTCTAGCACATTCTGTGACTCTTAGGAGTTGTCTCTGGAAAGACCCAAGTCCTTTGTCTTCCTGTCTGCTTAAAATCTTAAAACTCAGACTCCTTGTTTCAGTATTTTTAATTAGAGCATCCACAGCATTTTGTGTACATGAATGAATTTCTTTTTAGTGGGAAGCTCTATTCCTGTAGAACTATGCTTTGGAATATATGCTTTTCTTCAAAAGAGGCAGTTTCTTGGAGCCAGTTCTTTCAGTATGACATGGTGCCTGCTTGTGTAATGCCTGCCTTAGACGGCCGACAGCTTGAGAAAGTGTTGTTTCCAAGAGGCGAATATTCTCTCGTTTCAGTGGATAGATGATAGTGATTTTTAACTGTCCGATGGCTATGTACGTTAGCAGAGACCTTCAGCAACCATGCTTACCTTGTACAAACGGCCATCTATGCTGCCTCGGGTGCTAGAAAAGGATCTGCTCCCTGTTTGTACTCCAAAGTCCCGTGCTTCTCGTACTCACATGATCTGGAGACTGATGTAGAGCTCTTTCAAAATGAAAAAGGAGTATGTGGGGCTAAGGTGCAAATGTTGCTAGGCCATATTGTTGTGCTTTTTAGGTACATTTCATTTTGAACCGATTTTATCAATGAATTTTCAGTCCCAAAGCAAAACAAACAATTGATGAACCCTGAGGAATTCAGTTCTTGCTGTGCATACATGTGCTCAGTTTTGATGATCTTTGATTAGTGTTTCATCTCTTCTGCTACTGTGTTCTTGAAGTTTAATTACTTTGTTCTTTCAGAAGTCTTAAGCTATTTTTCACACTGCAGGTATGTGTAGAACAGCATACTTCTTGCTATGCTGGAAGTAAATGTTACTCTTTCACCTATTCCTCAAAACTCTTCCTGTGCTGTCCGCTGTTGCCTTTTTTCCCTAATCACCTGCTATAATCTCTAAACATGACTCATGTTCCATTTTTATGTTAATCTTCATTTGTTTCCCACATATTTTTGTGTGCATTTTTTCTGTTCTCTCTCACTGGATTGTAAATTAGCTGTTGTGAGATCTGGTTTCTTGAGCAGGAGTTTGGCTTTTTGGTTACACACTGAGTAATTCTTCAATCCTTTTCTGTTTTACAATCCTTACCTAAAAGGAGTGAATGTAAAACTCTTAATTGACTTACAGTTGTCTTCAAAAGAAGTTACTTCAAAATGCATTTGTAAAAACATCCAAATATATGGCTCTTGAAAGATCAAGTATTACCCTCTCTGGTTAACATAGATAATGTTTAGTTGAAGGACTGATTTTTATTTTTAATGGAAGAGGGAAAATACCTGGAAACACCAGAAGTTTTATTGAAGTTGGCATGCTTTGCTTAATGCAATAAAATTTATTATTTAAAAATAATACCCACAAAAGAGTGCATCTGTGAATAAAGTCACATCTTACCTGAAATTAGGCTCTGAGAAAGCTGGCAAACAGCCTTTCTTAGCTAAAAATACCTGATCCTACGTGAGTTGTGCTTTTACTGCTGCACTTACTGTACATCTGTCTAATAGTGGTAAAAGCAGACTTGAGGACTGTCCAGTTACTTTTACTTACTTCTAAAGATTGGACAGGACATCGTTACGGACTTTAGATCTTTATAGAGGGCATGTCTGCATTTTCCTGTAGTGTGAAAGTTACCAGAGATGTGTCTTTGAGAATAAAATCTTGCTTTAATGAATTTTGAATTTGCTCAGAACCACATTCTGTCCATTCAGCTCCCTCTGTTGGAGTGAATTCCCTTTACTAGCAGTATGTCACCTTGATTCTTGAGTTTAAGCCTCGGTGTGAGAGATTTCACTCTGGAAAACTTTGTAAATGTGTTGGTGTCTTACGCACTTGCACTGACGCATGGGTGTTTCACGTGTTGTTACTGGCCTTCAACCTCATCCGTAAGAAATGCAAGGTTTCAATAGACATGAAATTGCTGTGGCCATGGTTTTGGCCATAAGGGATGTCTTATTGCTGTGGTCTCTTAATAGGTAGAGCAACAAATAATTAGTTATAAAAAAAACTGAAGAGGAAAACTTTGTAAACTGGAATGTTTCAAAACACTTGCCTTAAGCCGTTAGGCACGGTTGTGAGCGGTTTCTGCCTGTTGATATGGGAGTGTCAATATGTTACCTGAGACTTTAAGGAAACTTTGACAGTATTACATGAGTACCCAGGTCCCTTATTTGTCATGATGAAAGTAAAGCTTGAAAAATGGGATGATACCTAACTGATGTTACAGAAGGAATGAAACATTCATGTCATCTAGCAAAAAAATTGGGCTCTTCAGTGGCTACCTTAAGCATAGGGTAACTGCGTATGTTGTAGTGGAGAAGGGATTTTTTTTTTGCAACATCATTGAAACTTCTCAGTAAAACATGCCTTAATTTCTAAGTAAACAAATGCTGTGAAATCTTTAAAAGCAAAAGGAGGTTTCACATGAAAAAGTGTACAGATTGCTATTAATATTTTGGCCATTACTGTGGAATCCTTTTGATGTATGAATAACTTCTAGAACAATGGCTGTTGTAGCATGTTCTTAATTATAATAGATCATCAGTTTTGTTTACTACTAATTATTTTGCAAAGTTGAGAAATGAATGTGGCAGGGTTAATTGCAGAGATTTTGGTACAACCGGACATAGGTGAACCTAGTAGGGAAACTGGCCCTGAAACTGCTTTTGGCAGATCTCATTAGTGTCTAAGACAGAAGGCTAACCTAACTGAAAAGGGCCATTCAAAGTTGACTAATACGTAATTAAATTACATTTTTGAGAGGTGGGGAAAGCTGATGCCAGTAATTAAGTTTCTTACAATAACTATAAAAATCATTTTAACAGTCTTATTTATGGTGTTTCCACTGCACTCACTGAATTTTTGATTGTGGTAATAATGGACAACTTCATGGTGGTTTATTTTTCGTGTTTTGGTACCTCAGTCCAGGCGTTAGCATTAGAAAATATTCAAAGTTTTAATTTATCTTCAGATGCCCAAATGGATTTGAAATTAGGCTAGTATACCAATAAGAACTCAAAAAAACCCCAACAAACCAAACCAACCCGAAAACCTGTTTCTTCAGTTCGGTGTTGGCAAAAAAAAAAAACAAACCCAAA
>VZSC01009009.1:972-82487 GCA_013398225.1 Steatornis caripensis | reverse complement strand
CCCAAACCAACAAACAGGAAAGTATTTAATTCGTTTGTTAACTGAAATTGAGTTGAGTGCTTGCAAACAAAAGAATTTCTGCAAACGTGAATGTTCAATTTCTGGTTCTGAAAATGTGAAGATCCTGTGATAGAATGCTATTACAACCACGCGTTGCACAATGCAAAGCAAAGTGAATTACCAGATCCTGCATTTCACTCCAATGTGCCGTACTTCTTTTTTTAAAACAAGGAAGTCTGTAGAGGAATATAAGACATATGGGTGGTTGTGAAAGTCAGATGGAGGCTTGTTGCACTGGTTCCATTGCTGTTTGTTTTGCTGTAACTGGTTATTTTGAAATGAGAATGGGGAAACTGGAAGGATGAGGCAGAGACCAGTAGATGGCTCCACTGATTTTTACGGTACTCTGGGTAATTTCGGCATCACTTGTGGTGAGAATCTGCCTGAGATTATCAGGGGAACAACGTAGTGGTGGAGCTGGCTTGCAGACTAAAATGAGGTTAAACCTGTACACATTCAAAAGAATAAGTTGACATTGGAGTGCAGATACTCAAAATCATTAAGACATTTAAAAACCTTTTTTTGTATGTCAGTCCCTTCTGCAGTTAGCATTGGTTTAAAATGATGTTCTTAACACTAAGTAACTTCCTGTACGTGATTTTTGCACATTAGGATGAGTAGGTTTTTGGGGCTTTATTTCAACAATGTGAGCTCATTTTTTGTGGAAGAAAATGTAAAGATGGGGACATTTGTTTGTATTTATCCGTGTGGAAGTCATTTGATCAGTTGGCTTGTGACTCATCTGTGTGCTTGCTCTTTGTTACATGAAGAGTAAAGTTGGAATATGGATCAGAAGTAGTATGGTGGCCTTGCTAAAGGCAACTAGTGTAACTTGTTACCATTTTCATCTGACTTGTGACCTGCCCTTTACCACCAGTAACTAAACCAGTCATTCCATTTATTTATAAATGCGTGTTTGCTGTTGTACTGTATGTATTTTTGTGAACTGGAACACTGGGTTAAGATGGTGGAACGCCTTGTCTCCAGTCACCACCTGTATATAGGAAACCAGTTTACATGCCTATTATGTTGGTTTTCATGGATCTATGTCTTTGAAGAAGGGAGCATGGACAGTAGTTTAAAAATTTGGCTTATTGTAATAAACTTGGTTTTCTGCTAAGCAGTGTCAGCTTCAGTAGATGGGTCAGTGCAATAAAGGTGGTTGCCAGAGCAAATATCTCAGATTTCCCACTATTGATTTCTCTGGTGTTTTAACACTGTGGAGAGATTTCGAATGGAATTTATGGAGCATGAAAGGGTTCTTGAACTTCTAATCATTCCTCCCCTACTTTATAGTTTTGGTTAAAGTTTGTGTTTTTGACACTGGAACTGATGATTTGACGTTGTTTGTTCATGATAAAAGGAGATGTTCTGGAATGTGTAATATGGAATGAAGCATCAGTTACATGTTTAAACTGTCTTCGAGGTACAGTAGTTGAATGTTGTAGTTTAAAGATATGATCTGTATTCCAACAGCATTTTTCTTAAAGAATCCAGTCAGATGAGGAGTGTCAATGGAGTCTACGAATGAGACACCAAGATGGGAGTTCCACTGTTGGTTGAGAGGTTGAGGAAATGGACTAATGCATGAGTGCTGTGATATGTCTGTCCAAGAAAAGGATGTTAAAACGTGGACTCTCGTGTTACTAAACCAGAGAAGATCTGGGTTGTGATCATCCTATCAAAATGGACTTTGCACTTGAATTGATCAGGGGACTGTATCAGTGACTATCCAGTGATGGATCTGTTTGAGGACTGGGTGGCAAAATTTTATTTTCGGGTTGTGTGTGCGTAAGAGGCAAATTGATTTGGTGAGAGATCTGTTGCTACCACTTTGGAGGAAATGTAATGTTTAAGTGACTTAATAAAAGGTTTGGTTTCTTTCACACTTTGTGTTTGTTCTTCCTGGATGAATATTTTCTTTTACTGTGTTGGTATTGAAGTGGGTTACATTTTTGGTTGCTGTTAAAGTGAGAGCTATTTTAGCTGCTAAGCACTAAAGGCAAGGTAAAATTTTGTGCTATACTTGATTTAAAATGTGGTTTTCGTTTGCAAACTGTCTTCACTTTACCGTGACTTCCAGTGAATTTTTATTTTCTGGTTTGTTCATTCAGGTGCTTAATGTTGAAGGTTTTTCAGTACTTGACCCGGTTGTTAGGGTACTTCTGCTGAACTTTCTGAATTTATTTTAAGATTGCATTGATACTGATTGAAGGCTGGGCAAATACAACAACAAAGGAGTATTTGAATGTTTTGTTTAACTTTTTTAGGTATGCTGCTGCGGTTGTATATGGGTACAGAAACTTTTCAACACATTTCCTGGACAACATACTTCCTAAACAGTCTGTTATGTCTTAAAATTGTTCTGTATGTGTGTCCAATCTCCTTCACCGCTGTTTAACATAGGCTTAACTGCGTGATACTGTACCGTGTATTTGATGAGAAAAAATGGAGTTATTTTTGATATTGCTACAGATGACATGTTAACCTTTACAAGTGAATTATTTTTAAATGGTTCTGATGTTCAGAAAACAATTTGCTTTCAAGTTTCTTGTGGATCAAATAATTAAACTGTAGCCACCTTCCTATGTATGTTTCACCTGAAATTCATGGTTGTCTTTGTTTTATGCTGGAGGATCAAGATCACAAACCTGGTCCTTGGATAACCTAGGTGTTTTCTTTTAAAAACAAACAAAACTAACCAAAACCCCGTTGTGTGTGTTTTAACCATTTGACTTGCTCAGACTTCTTTGTAAATACCTGTTTTTACCATGGTGAATTGCTCATACCTGTTTAATCCAGCTGTTTTGATGATAACATGCTTGTTTGCTTGCTCAAGTTTGGTTTTGCCATGTGTTATATGGTGGAGTTGGATACTGGGGCCAACCTAAAGGGATCTCCATTCAGTGGAGTGGATTTCCTTAGTGTTGCCCAAAATTGCTTGGAATGGTCTTGCATTGTGTTTTTTTTTTTTAGTTCTTGTTGTTTAGGTGCCAGGGGTCTTGTGTAAATGATCGGTAAACTGAAATTCTTTAAAATGGACTGTGGCAACAGAGCGTACCTGCTGAAACCTCTTGATGTGGAAAGATGATAGGTTGTTGGAGGATGTGAATGGCAAGTGTGTGGAGGAGTTGGCGGGGACTGTCTTGGTTCTACTGGTAGAAGCCAATGTTTTCAGGCTGTTGATGCTGAATGTCCCCATCGAAACCCAAACTAGCCCATTGGTGCTTTTCCTCCCAGCGGTCTCCCAGTGTGATTTCACTGTCTTCTTGTGATGATTATGAATATGCAAGAGTCCTTCCTCCTTAAGGAGTCTGTTGCTTGTGGGAAGACAACTGGTAGTCCAAACACGAGCGGTTAGGGGATGCTTGGATCTCCTCTACTTCCTCTGTGGTGCATCCTCTCAGTGCTGGGATGCTGTGTTTGAGATGTTGGTTGATTTCCAGTTCTACAGCTCAGCTGTTACACGGCTTTGAAATTCATTTGTCCTATTAATGAACATTGGGTTAAGAATGTGAATTTGAAATAACCCTTTTAATGGTGTCAGGCTTACATTACGGTAGCGCCTTTGTATAACTGATCAAAATTGTGTAGGTGTTGGATTTTTGCTGTTGGGGAAAACCAGTAGGGAGGCGCTGTTGAGCTGGAGGGGGCTATCAGCGATGCAGGGCTTGCATGGGAGCCCCTGATGCTCTTGGCCCAAGCTTTAAGTGCAAGTGTTGGGTCACAAATGGAGGAGTTGTTGTTTGGGGATACTGCCACTGAATTGAAAAAAAAGCTCCCCTTTGGGTGGGGTGAGCCCCAAGGTGGGTTGTTGCTGGCTGCATGGCTGTTAGCTCCACTTCCATTCTTTCAAAATGGCTTGTAAGAGCACCACTTCCTGTCCAGGGAGGAAGTAATTTTAGCCCAGGCACTGAAATATTTAGCAAATCTTTAAAACAAAAGGCACAAATTCCATTTCTTTCTGGTTTCAAAAGGGTGCCTGAGCCACATGGGGTTAAGGTGCCCCTTCAGCTGGGGTAGTTGGGGGAAGCCAGGGCTGTGGGGGTAGCAGGCACCCTTTAGGTGGAGGCTATCTCTTTTTTTTTGGTAGAAATGAAGGGGTGGGTCTATGGTACATCACCTGAGTTGTGGGGTAAATGTAGAGAGTGTCAATCAAAGGCAGAGCTCAGAGCTGGGAAGGAGCTCTAGATGGCGGCTGTGCCTTAGAGAGAGCGCGCTCAGCTCCGTGCCTTCCCCAACACTTTACGCAACTTTCCCTAACTTTCGGGCAGCCTCAGGGGGCCCCCACAGCCCCTTGCCTCTCCTAGGCACTAATCGGGGGCCGAGCGGACCTTTTTCGGGCAGAAAAGCAGCTTTTGAGGGCTCCCTTTTCGTGCCTTGCTGGAAAGAAGAAGCCGTGGAGAGAGCCCAGGTCGTTGTTTTTCCAGCTTAGAAGCCATGGCGTACCTCCATTTTTGTGCGCTCTCCTAATGAGCTTTTTCCCCCGGACATTTTTCTACTAATTATCGCTTCTTTTGCTTTATCGGCAGCATATTTTTGGGATTAGAATATATATATTTTTTTCATTCTCTGAAATTTGTATTTTATCGTTTAAACTCTAAATATTTTGGATCTAATGTTTTTCCACCACCCGAAACTAATATCGACTTGGTCCTGGCGGCGGTGCATGGATCAGGTAGGTGAGCAATTAATAATAATAATTTTTAGATTTCTGCCGTTTTGAGTACTTTGATTTTCGACCAATTTGAGCTGCATTTGGGATGACGCAATAAGATACAGAGATTATTTGCATCCAGTGTTACTTTGGGAAAGTTTGCAGAATGCTCCTCTGCTGTGTTTATTCTTGGATTTTTCTTCTAAAAACGATTATTTGTTTTAAATCTGTGTTTTGCCGTGTTGATCGGTGTTGTGTATTGTTATAACAATATCATTGCAGCGTCAGGACTTTGTTCCTGATAATGAAAGCCAGTGAAACGAATTGGGACCTTACCTTTCTTTCAACTTTTGACAGTAAATACCTGGGCACGGGACTTCAAAGCAAACAGACACCCCTAACCCCCTCTTAATATTTAAGAATAAAAAGATGATGAGAAATAAGGACAAAAGCCAAGGAGAGGAGGGTTCAGTCCACAGCAATGCATCGAGGTATGATCTATCAACTTTCTTTTTTTTTTTGTAAAACCTGTGAATACCCCGTTTACTTTGACAGCCTTGGGTTACTGTCAGTGCTTAATACAAAACATTTTACTGATTTTTGCTTCCTTTTTAAGGAATGACCTTGAGATTGTTAGCATGCCACACCCTAATTTTTTTTGGTAGCAATTTCTGAAAGTTGTGTTGTGACTTAAGGGCCCCATGTCATAGTCAAAAGGTACTGTACCTTTATTCAGGGGAGCCCTTTTCTCCGTGTTATGTTTTTCCAGCTTTTCAATTTCAATTTTTAGGTTTTTTGTGCTGTGAAAAATGACCTTGTCGGTTTAGCCATTGCTGCATTGCACCATTTTACATACAAGGCAAATTTTTCTTTGAAGAATCTCAGAAGTCTAAAGTTTAACTGAGGGCCATACAGAAGCCTGGTGTAGTAGTAAATTATAGTAAATAGACACAAGAAAAAGTTACATGAATGAAAAAAAGCTTATTTTAAAATATAAACTGGAAAGTGCCTGTTTGTCTGATACTCCTTACTTGAAATTTTATTTGAGCTTGTAGAACTTTGATACTGTTGAGGTATTTTAGAATATTTTGACACAATTTAACCAAACTTTCTCCTGCTAGTGATAGCATTTCGTATTGTAAAATATACACTGGGACTATTAACAAGAGGCTCCAAATGCTTTGCTTGTTTGTTTAATATATTTTTGCTCAGAGTGTTTTTATTTGCTTTTGTCGAGTAATGAGATTCTTTACAGATTTTTATAAACTTAACCTTGATGTGGGAAAAGTATAAAAGACTGGAAATATTTGTTTGCTAGGAATGCAGAAGTATAATTACCGAATTGCTCATTTTGTATTTAAGGGATCTGCTTTTTCAAAAATTGGAAATTAAACTATATGCATTTTTGTTTTCTAGTTTGTAAATACACTTCAGTTTTTGCATTTTGTTAATTGAATCATGGCTTGTTTATTTTTTCTGGTGTTGTCTTCAGGAATTTTTAACTAACATTAATAAAAAAGAGTTCTGAACTGTCTGTCGTATCATATATGCTCTGTGATGTTTGCAGGTGTTTGGATAGTATTCTTAATGTCCAGTATTTAACCTTCCTTAAACACACAAACTTGAAATACTATGGGAATATATATATTATCAGATTACTGTAACCTTCTAGCGTAAACTTGGATAGTATTCTGGATGTATTAAAATTGCAGTCAATTTTTAAATCCTGAAATGGGTAAGTTTGTTTAATTTGAAATTATTATTAACTAAATTAGCCTGAGGGACTGTTGAAGCATTACGTACAGTATCTATGTAGAGCTTTTATAATAATGCAGTTTAAAAATACATCAGAATTTCAAACAGTGTTGTCTTTATATTACTGTTAATACTGCACACAAAATATTGCTTAAAAAGTCTGTTTAAAAAAATTGTTATGATTCAGCTTATTTAAGTCTACGTCTTTTTAAAGTGCAGATTATCAGCAAGAGCAATAATAGGTATGATTTGTTCAGGAAATCTGAATTAAGGTATTTTATTGCTGTTAGAAATATTACGCTAAACAGGAGGTGAAATTGGAGACATCTAGGAGTAGTTCCACAGAAAGAAGACCTTTGGGTTTTTTGTCCTTAGGGGCACTGTATTTGCATAGCCTCTCATGTGTGCTTTTGATGTTTTCATTGAACGATTATTTATTGTAATTGATCAATTTGTATGTAACACCTGTTGTGTGATGTTGCACTTCTCCCCCTTCACAATTCTTTCTCAAAATAAACTTGCTGTGGGTAACATCCACTCACCTGAAGTGTGGGAACAATTGAGCACAGGATATTTGTAAGTGAGCCCTGTTGAGCTTATTTCTGAGCTGAGTCAGCTGAATGTCGTAAAATGGGCTTTACTTCCTGAGGGTGACTTGAAGTTGTAGGGGAAATGATTTCTAGGAAGTAAAGCCACCACTTTGCTTTACTGTAGCCCAGAAATGCACAGATGTCTGCACTTCACGTGCTGCTGGCCAGCTTTGTCCTCAGTTGTGAGACCAGCTCGGCATCCGTGGAAATACACGAAGTCCTCTTACACAATCCGTGGTGGGAAGCCTGGGTGATGGAGACCCCTGGAGAAGTTAGATACAGCTGGTGCCGTTCACGTGGGCCGGAGAAGCAAAAATACAGGACTAGAGAAAGGTGTTACAGCAGAAGAAATTAGAATTCCTATATGCCGCCTTAGTGTCCTGAGTGGGGAGTATGTTTGGAATTGACTCCTACCTTTCCAGTCATAAGAAAGTGCAAAGGTATATGCTGAAGAAACAAAAATACCTGAGAATTGACCCAAGCCAGATGATTGTTGGGAGGGAAATGGTGTTAACTCTTTACAGTTTGTAAGCTGAGGGGTGCCTTTCTAGACCAACAGCAACACCTGTCCTTTTTACATTGACAGTAAATCTTTCCAAACTGGAAGCAGATTGATTTCATGCAACTTTCTTCACCTAGAATAAAAGTTGGGATGCTGCAGGTAATGATAACCACCACCTCTGTATCTGGGACTTGCATTAAATAATTGAACAAAATCCTGGTGTGTTTTCTAGCATCTTCAGTGCTGCATTTCTGAAAGGCAGGTGGTGTGAGAGGGTACATCCACGGTGCAACCCTAATGGCAAGTTCAGAGGTGAGAGGCAGGCTGGGGTCCCCATGAAGTCCAGGAGCGATTTTTTTGGGTTTCGTTTGTAGGGGATAGCAAGTAACACATGGTGGATACGTTGTTCTCATTTCCCCCAGCCTGCGTCTGTTGCAGTTGCTCTTGCACCTCTTGAGTACCCCGATGTGGGAATGGCTTCTGCTACAGAAACTGCAGGGCTAAACAAACCCTTGCTTCTGTATCCAGTTCTTGGCTTCTCTAGCACTAAAGCATCATTTTTTGGGAGGAAAAAAAAAGGTTGTGGTGGGCTAGATCTCAGCCTGTTTTCTATTCAGAGAGCTGGAAGCCTGAGGTCTGAAATGGCATTTTTTTTTCTCGGCGGCCACCTTACAGAGGCGGAGTGCTCTGCAGCGTGTGCTGCTGCAGCCTTTGCAGAGCAGAGCACCCTCGTTTTCCGTGGCAGCCATTTTATGAAGATGTAGTTACGTACGAAAGAGGATTTGGGGGGAGGGAGGAGGGAAACGAAGACGTTACACAAAAGTTGCCCTCCCTGGCTGCCAGTAAAAGCAGAAGGCATCCCTTTCTCATTTCGGTAGTGCTTGTGAAGCCCCGATTCCCTGGTGAAGGCAGAAGGGAAGGCTGCACCGCCTGGCATTTTGGTGCGGGTCCAGTTCAGTCACAAAATGGCTGTTCCTTTGTGCCGCATAGCTGACAGACATACTGCATTGCACTGTGTGTACTCTAAAAACAGCAGGAAGTTGCTGGTGGGGAGTTCAAAGGCCATCTTGTGCTCGCTGGGGACGGTGATTGGCTGCGCTCGCTTGGTAACAGGCGGATGGCGGCGGCTTGTGCGGAGGCAGAGCCATGCCTGCGCGTGATGGCTGCGCGCGCCGCACAGCCTCTCCCACGCCAGCCCCGGTCTCTGCTGGGCTGTACTGGGCTGTACTGGGAGCGTTGTTGTGGAGTGTGCAGCCGCCGCTGCCTTCCCTCGCTTCCTCTCGTCTGGCGGGTGTGGGCCTTTATTTTTTTTTTTTAATAGCGCAGGCTATTTTGAGAAGCAAGAGGGTGACTTGAAAAGGGGCAGGGTTATTTTTGGCATGGCTTTTTTTTTAAAAAAGAAAAAAAGACTTTGAAAGGAATTGCAGAACATCGTAGTATTCCTGGAATATCTGGGCTTTTTTTANGGGCCTTTATTTTTTTTTTTTTTAATAGCGCAGGCTATTTTGAGAAGCAAGAGGGTGACTTGAAAAGGGGCAGGGTTATTTTTGGCATGGCTTTTTTTTTAAAAAAGAAAAAAAGACTTTGAAAGGAATTGCAGAACATCGTAGTATTCCTGGAATATCTGGGCTTTTTTTATAGCATTACGGCTTTCGGCATCCTTAAATCACTAAAACTCACTTCTGCTGTCAGTGTGCGTTTTGCAACTGATTTGCTTAGAGCTGAGCTAAAACGTTAAACATGGTTATTAAAATGCATTTAAGTGTGGGTTTCGGCTTTTCATCCAGGCTGACACTTTGTGGCCTTTTCGTGTACTATGGAGTCTTTCAGTTTCATTTGCTGCTAGGTTCTTTAACAAGGATTTTTTTTTTGTCCTTTTGAAGCTTTAACCCTTTATGAAACTGTCCAGAGGCTTTCTTGAAAAGGGAAAATGCTTGATCAGTGCAGGACACAAAAGGAATAATGTGCGAGGAATTCATATGAATAATGATGTAATCTGCATGCAGCACAAAGGAGATTGTTCTTGTTTTGCTTTGTTGCTTCTGTTTTACATTACCCTCTCAAAGGAAATGTCTCATTTAATTACGAATGCACAATTCTGAGACTGGCAAGTTCTCAGTTTCCTGTATTGTGATTGCTGCCAGGAATGGATGCAATACATACAGTGCTATAAAAAAGACTCACCAACTGCAAGAAGCTACATTTAGCTGAAGTTCAGTCTCTTCTGGATTGTTCTTTTTAGTTAAACATCTTAAGCTAATTAATGACATTTTGCCTATTCTCTATAAACACGTGACTGTTTTGCTGAGTAAAAATGGAAAAATAGGGATAAAGAGCTCACCTGGGTAATTCTGTAACCCTGCAAAAGTGCTTCTGTGGCACATGGCGTGTGCTGCTGCCGGGGCACTGCTATCGTTACGTGCATGCACACGTTCCCTCGCTGCTCCTACATAAATTTATTAGTGCCTTCAGCCAAGAGAAGTTGACGTGGCTGAGATTGTAAGATAAGAGCCCATTCCACTTTCTGTTGGATTGATGTTTCACCTGCTGAACTTTGAGGGCAACAGTTGTCCTTATCTACACCTTCCCCCATTTCCAGTACGAGCTGAAGCCTAACTCTCCCGTGGCTCTGGGAGAAATAACGTCGTGAGCCACAGGGTCGTACCCTGACCGCTCTTAACTTCGCATTAGAACTTTGAGAGGGCTCAGAGGGTGGGCCAGGAAGGTGATGGTGTTTTAATCTCTTCAACTCGGTATAGGGAGAAACCAGTTCTTGTGTTTGTTTTCACATTACACCCCTTGTCGCAGAAAGCTGTTCGTACAGTTAGCAGGTTACTGAGTTGCTAAGCCTGTCTCTGAGGAATTTTTATACTGGCATGTCTCTATTCAGTTTACCACTGCTAGTTTTAAGGAGGAGATGAAGGTACCGGGGCAGACGCAGTGAGATTAGCCATGTGGTTAAGTACTTGGGACTGTGAGCCGGCGTGTAGGGACTGAACTGAAGCTTCTGATGCTGTGGCCTTGCTTGTTTTGAACTCAAGACTGCTAAAGTAAACCTACTTTGGGTGGGTTTGGCATCTTATGTGGAAATTGCATCTGCTGATACATAACCTTGAGGTGTGTGTATCCACTGTATTTTGTTTCGTGTTGCAGACAACAGTTCCAGCAGGAGTTGCAATGTTAAATTAGACTGTTAAGTTTTCTGAAGATGGAGAAGGCTTCTAAATCTCCAATTACCCCTAGCTAAAATACAGCTCAGGAAGATGGTGATAACGGATGGAGAAAGATTCTGTTCTGTGTTATTGCTCCTCTCCTTCAAGGAAAATAAACACAAACAGAACAGCACTGGGGGAGGGGATTGGCCTGGATTACCATAATTAGATCTAAGCAGCCTTCTAGCAAAGGATGTACTGTTCTACTGACATGGTGTCTTACATAGATTTTTCTAGTGCATTTTTATTAAAAGATGTGTGCTGAAATGCCATGTGAAGATGCCCTTTCCAGCAGGTGGTGCGTGCTTGTAAAGTCTGCGTTTATACCCTGAAAAGGATCCTTGAAATGAAAGCAAAAAAGACTAGATCTAGTGACTTGCAGTGAAGCTTTTCTAAGTCTGTCCTGCTGTTCCTGCCTCCTTTTCTTGGAGCAGGGAGTGTCTTCTGGATATAATAAGCAGCAGAACGTTGATGACATTTCCAAGTGTGCAGTAGCTTTTAATACATCGCTGCTTGTGCAGCACTGCTGCTAAATTATAGTTTTCAATGTGCAACTTGCTTTATATTTACCTGCAGGCTGAGATAATCTATGCTGTAGTGCATTTATTTGTCTGGCCTTGACTTCTAAGGTTAACAAAAATAAGAAGTTTGAAATGGTGATCTCGGCTTCCCTTCAGGTGTTGTGCTGGTGAGGTACACGTTTTGTCTTGGCAGGCATCGGGTGCCTCGCGGATGGGATGCTGAACACTTCGTTGCTCACAAACCTTTACCCTGTCTATGAACATGTATGGTGCAAGAACCCACTGACTCCAGAACACTTGGCTGTTTAGGAAAAAGTTGTGTTGTAACTATTGGTGTTTCTTGCAGGTTTTGTTGCTAGGTATAGATGAGTTAATTAATATATTAGCAATTCTATTACAGGAGTAATTTACATCTCTTTCATGGGGAGGAACCTCTGCCCTTAACTACAGAGTTGCCACCAGTTGAGAGCTTTGAATGCCATGTGCTGTCTGTAAAAGGGAGGCTTAATGATGAGCCTTAAATCTCTTGGTTAAAAACAGCTTTTAACAGTCACTTGGAATAAACCCCTCAGGCCAGGTCAGGCTCATCTCTTCTGAACTGCAGGTCATCTGGAACCAGCAAGGAATTTGTGCACCTTCGTGTTCTTGGTAATGATTTTGGGTCCTGAGTTTTCGTATTACTGCATTTCTTTTAATCTGGTAGGTCTTAAAGGAAGTTTGCAAATATAGGGGGAGTAAAAAACAACCACCGTTTCTGTACTAATTTAAGACACTCCAGTTGTGTGTCATCCCCCCCTCCCCCCAACACATCTACCAAAAGTGGGCTGCTGCCTGCTTGCAGTTCCCTTTGTGCTGTCATTGAGCTTTATCTGGCTGTCCCCTGTGCTGACAGAGCAGGAGCTGTGGCTGGAATGGCAGAGGGGCAAGGCGAGTTAACCCCTGCCCGCTGTCTTGGCCTTCCAGGAAGGCATGTGTGTCCCTGCGTGGGAGCGAGGGGGGTCTCAGCGGTGGGTGCTGCTGGAGGGAGCTAGCCTGGGTCCTCCCGCCGATGGTGGATGTGGAGGGCCGAAACACTCTGCAGCCTTCACTCCGCAGCCCTCACGGGGAGGGAGAGACGGGGCCCTTTTCGAAACCCTGCAAACTGCAGTTATCCTTACCTTTCTGTGCAGGGGAGGGGAAGGATGCTGCTTCTGGAGATTCTCAAGCAGACAGGTTTTTGACTCCTTTTGTCCTTGTGCTGGGGTGTGGTTTTTTTTTATTTTTATCACTAAACATCCCAGGCATTTTCAGCCTCTGGCTCAAAGATCAGAGAGTGGAGAGAGCCAGCTCTCCCAGTTGTGAATGAACTGCTCGTTTTGCTTGCAGATGCGAGCATAATGTTCTTTGTCACAAGCGTAAGACCTTTTGGAAAATACTTGCCATTCAAGATAGCCCAGTGTGTTTTACAGGGAGCTGAAGCAGAGCAGCGAGGGATATATTTAGCTCACTGTGTGCTCAGGATTGCTTTGCCTTTGACATTGGAGAGTCCTGTGCTGGGGCCAGTAGCGTGGCCAGAATGTGTGTGATTTCCCTCTGCCGCCTCCCCTTCCTCTCATTTGAGCCAGGCTGGAAACCTGCATGGCCCAATTGAGTTGGTTATTTAGATAGGATACCTGCCGAGTGCATAATCCCTCAGTTGTGGTTACAGCAGCACCATGGCCCTGTTGTGCGCCTGGTGCTGTGTGAACGTAATTAACACCCAGCCTCTTCGTGTCGGGTCTGCAGTTAAGTGTGGAAGAAGCCTGTGTTCTCCATGGCAACTTTTCTCAGTCGCCTATTTAAGAAAAAAAAATTGCTGGTCATAGAATGAGGTTGGGGAATTTTTTTTTTCTGTATTTTGAAGGACATGTTGGTTATCTGGCAGGGGCAACCCTGTAACCTTGGGAGTGTTTGTTGTGCCCCTTGAAAGCCTGCCCAGAGTTGGCCAAGTTTTATTGTTAGTATTCAAAGTTGTGTGAGACTTGCTTCTAAACAGTACGAAGAGCTTGGCTGTGTTTTGTGTGAGACTTGCTTCTAAACAGTACGAAGAGCTTGGCTGTGTTTAGTGTATTCTAGTTTAAGTTCCTACCTTGAGACAGATCATTGTTAGAAATACATACCGCACGTGGGTATGGATAGTAGAGCAGCAGGAATATTTTTCTTCCCTCCCTGCCTCTCATTTCCACTTTTGCCTGCAGGAAATAAGTTGGGAAAAGCTCTTTCACCGACTGACCCTTCTCAATGCCTGTCACTCAGAAAATCTTTACCTTGGCAGACAGGCAAGCACCAGTCACTCTTTTTAATAGAGTTTCAGAATAAAATAAAGGGCACTCAAAAATCTAGGATTGAATTTATGTATCACAATCTGAGTGTCATTCACTTAGCTCTCCTGCAAGCTCCCTATACTGTCTGTATGGCCTTGGCTACGCTTACTATGACATTTGCTCATGGTTTTTTACCAAGGCAAGAGATAGATCCCATGAAGTTTCTCTCAGTCGTCTGTGGTCCACATATTATCCTCTCTATCAAATGTTATCCCCTCTCCATCAGATGTTTTATAGCCAGAATCAGTCTTGTGTTTCTCTCCCTGTTTTTTTTTAGCCTACAGGTGAAATTTAATGTGGTTTGGTGCTTTTTTACAGCTACTGTGAGACTTGGGTACGTGCATCAACATTAACGGATGGTGCTTAGTTTTATTTGCAGTATATGTAGGCATTTAATATATGTTTATATATAATAATAGGGGAACACCACATTTATAGATCAAATATTCAAAGGAAATGTTTGACAGCAACCCAGTATCTGGCTGAGTCGGTGTGTTAGCATCTTCTGTGGTTTGTCACTGTCCCTTTGGGTGTACAACAGTTCGTGTGTAGGTCACTTTAGGAAGACACACCTGTTTAAATAGTTTTAAATTGGTGGCCTGCAGTGGCTTTGTTGGTCTGTGCTTTGGAGTGAACCTAGGGCCGGTGCCACTGGTGGACAGGTGAGGCTGGCAGCCCTTGCTGAAGAGCTGGCGGGGCTGAGAAGCCTCTTTTACTGGTAGAGCTGGATCTGATGGTTATGCCTGGTCTGGAGAAGACATCCTGCTCAATTCAGAGAGTCATAGCTCAGCTGCCTGCTGCTGTGCTGTGGGTCAGTAGCTTTGTATGGCAGCAGGTCCGGCGGGCTAGCCTAGGGTTCTAGAACATGACCCTGATCATGAATGTTTACCTGTACTGTAAGGAGGAGTTGGGAGGAGCTTGGCTTGTGGGAGGGTCTTAGGTCATTAATCCTCCTTTATCTGCCTGGCTGAATTCAAGTTCTGTCCATCAAAAGCCAAACTTTAAAAGTCTGGGGAAGAATGGTCCCAGTTAGAGCCATTCCCTTGTCAGCTCTTGGTTCCAGAAATGCATTTTGGGTTATTTTTTCAGCTTGTCTTGCACCTTCTGGAAACATACCTCCTGGCTGTTCTTGTTGAGAGCTTATAAAATGTTTTGTTGCTGTTAGCAAAAATGATCCCCTATAAAACTAAGTCTCGTGTGAAGTATTAAATGCTAAGGCTGGAAGCTTCAGGTGCTGTAATTCCCTTGTGTACTTAGATGCCTGATTGTAAAGGGTCTTACCGCTGCCATTCAGCTACTTACTTCTTGGAAGGAATGTGTCCTTGGTAAGGGATGATTTGGTTTTCTTCCCCCTCAAGTCAGGAGCAGGCTCTTAATTAAAACAGAATTATAGCCTGAAGTATTTCTTAGAAAGCAGGGGAAAGTATTTGGCTGAGTCTTAACCAGATCTCAAATTTTATAGGAGTTCCTCACTGCAAGAGAATTACCAACAGTCCAACTTGCAGTACCATTGGAATTACCAACGGTAGCTTCTTTGCTGTTCATGGGTGTTTCTCTGCTGAATTTGGAGGAGGGTAGACTGGCTGAATTGTGATTTTTTTTGGTGGCAATTAATTATAGCTTATCCCCCACTTAAGTTTCATTGAAAGTAGATCTTGTTTGGATGTTAACTTAAGGGCATTAAAGTGGGGCATATTCCAAAAATGGCTTCTGAAAAGAGGACTTAAATCTCCAGTTACATACAGTGTAAGGCCTGACTTGGTGTGTAACATTGCTAATGCTTTATACTCTCTTGGCGGGTAGAAATGTTTACTGATTGTCCGTGATAGCGAGAAAGGATTATTTTATGGAATTAGCTTTCAGTCCTCTTTTTTTTATTCTAACATTGTAGAAATAAAGACAGCCACATATCCTTTTGCCTTGATAACAGGTTGTTTATTAAAAAATAATTATTTGCAACAGCCATCGAAGGGATGTACATCATTTCTCATCTACATTTCTTTCCTTAGTAGGGCAAGTGCACGCATACCTGTACATGCACATGTGCATGGTATCTGTCTCTGTCACTAGAGGAGTTGCCTTTTTTCAGATGACATGGTTCACACATCTTGGAATAAAGAATTATAGTGTCCAGATAATGTTGTGGATAAAGCACGTGAATTATGGCTGTTGATGTGCAGAAAGGCTGTGTCCCTGTGTCCTTGAAATAGAGCTTAGGGCCTTGAGAAACAAAGAGCTCCAGAGTGAGAGGCGGCCAGTAATTACTGTTCTGCCTTTAAAAAAATACTGCCAAAGCTGTCTGGCCCCAGTCTAGCCTGGGTTGTTATAATTTCTTCCAGCTATTGCTAATAAATATGGTTGAAGAAAAGTGTCTTCCTCTTTTGTGTGTCCCCACGGAACGTGGGACGCCAACATTACTAAACTGGAGCCTGACGTTGCCACTTTGCATCGTGATGGTTTGGATGCCTCCAGATCTCATTCTTTCACGGAGGTCAAGTCCCCGTCCCCATGGGAGGCTCTGTGGAACGCTGTCCTGCCAAGCCCTGCCCGTGGAAACGGGCTGTCCCCAGAGCTACTGGAACGTCGTTTCCTTGAGTGGTGTGGCAATGCTTCCTAATAAAATTCCCTTGGTTTTCTTGAAAAAACCCTGGAACTCTGGAAATTCTCCAACGGAGAAGTTTCATCACTTGCTCTAAGTAGACGCAGTTGCAAAACCATGTGGTTGGGAGCAGATGTCAGCAGATCCGTGGACGTGCACAGTGAGAAACCGTGTGGAGGGCAGCAGGTGATCAGGGAGAGACGTGGTGGATGGTGCTGATAGTGGGATGTAGCAGGAGAGCACAACGATGGAGGGCTGTGGTGGAGAAGAGAGGACTGAAGTTGCAGGAAAACATAGAGGAGGGGACATGCGGCAGCAGGGTGTAGCGAGATGGCTGTGTGCGGGGCTGTGCCTTTGGTTGTCACAGATAGGAGTGGGACAGGCAGGAGCGACGGGGTGGCCTGGAAGGGTGGTGCTTCAGCTCCACTTCCCAGCCGTGCCAGGAGGTAGCGACGTGATACTCGTCTCCATTGAAACCAAGCTGGGACGGTGAAACCGGGAAGCATCAGTGACTGCTCGCCCTCCGCTCCTTCCTGAAAAGGCTCTGTTTCTGTTACTTCAGCCTTAGAGATTCTCCCTCACCGCTGTTAATCTTGCTTCCCTGCGTGTGCTATGCTCTTCCATTTTTAGGATTTGCGAACAGACTTAGTGCAGCAGCCGTCACCGCAATGAAACCGCAAGATGGTGGAAGAGGGATGGCTGTAAAATGGCGGCTGGGAGCCTGGCTGCGCTCCCTGCGCCGGAGGGATTTCTGGAGCAGGTTCTGGCCTCGCTCGGCTGCTGCCCTCTGCCCGCTCCGTGGGAGACAGCAGCCAGAGCTGAGCCGCTGTGCTGGGAAGCAGCTCTGCTGGTGCGGGAGCTGCTGGGGGCCAGCCCCGTTGGATTTCACAAACATCTGTGACAGATTAAAATTCGTATTTCCGTGGTGTAAATTAGCCCTATTTGCATGTGGATATACCCGTGAATAGTAGCTGACTCTAGTAATTGTGTCTCTATGGCGTGTCTTGATTTCTGTAGAATTGTGTATAATTGTACCTATGCTTTTGCGCCTTTGTGTTATTTTTTTTCCTTGAGTTGTGAAACCCAAGCAGAGCCTTCGATGTGTCTTGTTGCTTCTGTAGTTTTGTACAAAAGGATTAAAAATTAAAAATCTGGTTTTCTGGACTCTTGTTTTCATGATCTTATATCTGCCCTTAAATATCACAAAAGCATCTAGCTGCAGATCAGGACCTGACTTGGAAAGAGATGCTCCTTGTTTAAAAAGTTTGCAGTCTCGTTATTGCCATACTGCATTTTGGTGTGTGAAAGGGTGGGATTTGTAATGCTGCCTTGCCAGCATGTATGTTAATGTTGTAATGAGTTTTCTGTTTTCTTTAATTGAATTTTAAATGAAAAATAGATGTTGGAGTGATCAGGCAAAGGTATTTGAATATTTTTGTCCACCTAAAATAGTTTGACCTCTCTTTGTTTTGTTGAGGAGCCTGCATTCAAGTGAATATTCTGTATATTAACCTATCTGAATGTAAACGAAAAAAAAGAAATACACCTATTTGATGATCTACTCCCCTGTTCCTGAATACTTGAGAAACACAGTCTGCACAGTGTTGGTGTAATCCTTTAAACAGGAACTCCACATGCCTGTATAAGCTCCTTTCTACTGCTCTGTTGCTGAATTTATTCTTTTTCTGAGAAACATGATATTTGCTGTAATATATAGTATTATGCATACAGCCCTTGATTCTGGCCTGTTTCAGAAATTGGATGTTGGATTTTTGACCCACTGGCTTTACTAGGGTGTTGTGGAGAGCCATGCCGGAGCAACTGTTTATCTTTAATAGAGCAGGATGGTCCCTGGACACTCCAGCTCCCCATATACCTTAGTCTTGCTCTGAGCGAGCCAGGTCCTCCCTGGAGGACCTGTGCTGGTGGTGTTGTGAACACTTCTCTTCATGTTACCACCGCTTTATTTTGGCTGATGAACAGGAGATGGTGTTCAGTGATTTGGAGCCCCCAGACTTGCCCATGCATGCAGTGCCCGTCCTGGGAAGGAATTGCATCTATTTCAATATGCCTGCTCAGGGCCATGTGGTTCACACTTGCATTTTGGCTGTTCCAAGCCTGTAGCTTGGGCGTGGCTCAAGTTTGCTTGCTGCGTATTTCAAAGCTGTGACAGTGCAGTTAAAATGTAATCTCTTCTTTCTCTACCATCAGTCACTCGGCATCTGAAGAAGCCTCTGGCTCTGACTCTGCAAGCCAGTCTGAAAGTGAGCAGGGCAGCGAGTCAAACAGCAGCTCGGAGACCTCTGAAAGTCAGTCTGAATCTGAAAGTGAATCAACGGGTTCAAAATCCCAGCAGACCCCTCCTGAAACCAAAGAAAAACCAGCCTCTAAGAAGGAAAGGATAGCAGATGTTAAAAAGGTATTGCCCCCATTGCTCTGCATAGCTACGTCACTCCTGTACCCACCACGAAAGGTCAGACAGCAGGACCTTGACAAAGCTGTCTTCAGCTTCCCTGCTGCTTGCACACTGACCAAACAGCCTCCGACCTCTGTGTCCCCAAGTCACTCGTTGGTGCTGGGGTCATCCTTGTGAGCAGGGGCTTGTGTGTGTTTGATGGGACGACCCTTTGGGCACCAGATAGGTAACGATGGGGCTGGCTGGTGCGAATGAGGGGCAAATGCCGGTCCTCAATGCGTGACCCTGTCATTTCATCCTCTTCCTCCATCTTTCCATTCTTCTTTCCTGTCTCTCCTCTCCCTCAGAAGAAATAAAGCTTCCCCGTGTGATACATAATTAAGAGAATGTTTGTCTCAGATTTGGGCCGCTTTGGTTTGTTTCCATCACTGTCTTCCTCTTTGAAAAAAAAGTAAAGAAAAAAAAAAGGAGGACGAAAAAAGCTGTTTAACTTTTATTATGTCCAGAAAAGTCGTTCTTTGTTTTTTATTGTAGCTTCCCAGCTACCCCCTAGCAATATCCCTCTCAGATAGCCAGGTTTGCCCTCCGCCTGTTGCTGTGCAGGAGGAAGAGGAATTGCAGGTGTTTAAGGCTAATGTGGGGGAGGAAAATCAGATTAGGTTAGTTACTTTTGTTGTTTGTTTGTGGTACGTAACTGTCCTGTTCTTCTTAGCCGTGGCTTGTGCTTTACACAGCTTGCTTCTGAGTTTTATGGAGAAAGTCACTCTGTCTGTAAAGACTGGGAAGGACAGCGCTTTCAGCCTGCGCTTCCCACATGCCTGCAAGGGAGGAGTGAAGGATTTTGTTAACAGCTTCTCCCTCTCACAGATCTCTAGGCTGCTGGCTCAGGTTGTGGCTAGATCTCCTGTGCTCAGACTGGCAAGGAAGGATGTGTTTATAAGGCAGTCGTGGTAACACAGTATTAAAATTTCTGTTTTATTGTTAAGTGGGGAGTGAAAGAAGTTTTCTCTTCCTCTGTGGGCTTCTACAAGCCCATCCCTAACAATAAAATTGTCCTGTGAGGAAGCACATCCTTACACATGATGATAATTAGCATGGGTGAAATGTGAAAAGGTCAGGGCACCCTCTAATAAGAAAGCCTCTCCCTTCCTTAATTTCTCTGTTAATGGGTGTTTTCCTTAGCTAGGTCTAACCTAGGCATGTTGATACCTGTTCCTCTTGAGTAACCAATGCAATTAATTAATAATATTGTTTATTTTGTATTTGTCTAGATACGCAAATTAACCTCACCTTCATGGGTGTTAGGTGCTATTCAGATTTGTCATGGGAGTTGATCCTTCATCTAAAATCTGTGCTGTTTAAAAGATGACAAGTTCTTCAAATGGTTCAGGCAGTATTTTCAGTTTTTCTTACATGTGAATTTATCTCCATACTTGTATGCCCGACAGATACATACCTGCACAATCTGTCCGTTCTAGTGTTACCCCATTCTCCTTTAACAGTAGCAGAAAAATTGCTGGGCTGCGGCATTATATTCATTGTGCTCTCAATCCCAAGTTGCTGCTGCATCTGGCAATGTATTTTGATTTCCTTTTCCTGCCAGTGGCTTGCAGAGACATGTGAGGACTAGAGGGAGAGAGAAGCAGAAGGAGAATGAATGGGTTTAGAGAACTGTAAGAGGGTAAGCTCTGCTGAGGCAGAGACGGATTGTTGGTGTAGGTATTTGAAAGGCATGTTGGTGGTTTGTACTTGTCCTGTAAATCTTCTGGCGTCCTGTGTTGCCAACACAGCTGTGCATTCATATCCCTCAGGGCATCTCTTCTCGTCTCCCCCTTCTTCTATTCATCCAGCAAGAACGAATGCATGCTGTTACACACAGTGTGTTAAACTATTTAGGGCCTGGTTACAGCAAAGAGAGCACAACCGTTCCCAGTAGTCAGCTCTGCACATCCATGTGGCCTGTGCTGCCAAACTGCATTCGCATCAGTGTATTCAGGAAAGGAACCAACAGTCCTGCCACCTTGCTTTGTCAAAGGGCAGGGTGCCCCTGTCCCACTTCACATGCAGGCTGGGCCACAGAATTCGCTTTTGAAGTTGCTGCTAGCGATGTCTCATCACTGGGCTCATCAGGCAGCTGGTGGGGTTTTACCTACAGAAAGGAATTGTGGTGGAAGCTGTTAGCGACACAGAGTTGTCCCTTTGAGTTGGTTTGTCTGTTCATTTCACGTGCAAGTTGTTGCCTCCTTACCTTCAGCACCATTGCTCGCAGAGGGCTGGCTGTCTCAGCGCTCTGTCCTTCAGCCTGCATGAGCTGCAGAGTAATTTGTACCCTAGTGGAAAGATGGACCACTATAAAGAAAATGTTGACATAAAACATGCTGCTTTAGAGTGTTACCAAATACCCCAAAATAATCATAATCCTTTTCAGCCAGTTTTTTAAAGTGTCCATCTACTGGTTGCTAATTCCCTAATGGTTTTATGCTGATTTTTTTTAAAACATTCACCATCAAACGTCTCTAAAATGTAAGAAATAATTGGGGTGAAGCAGGCCTTCTGATGGTCTGTTTATTTTGCAGATGTGGGAAGAATATCCTGATGTTTATGGGGTTAGGAGGTCAAACCGAAGCAGACAAGAACCATCGCGATTTAATATAAAAGATGAGGTAAGAAAATAAAAAAAGGATGAGGGATTACTGAACATCTAAACCCAACCAAACCCAAAGAGCAAAGGCAGCTCTCTTCTGCATTGCCTTGTAAACACTGAGTCCCAGCCTGGTGCATGGATGTTGGAGCTCACGGTTAAGGTCTCAGTCCTGCAGTTGGATCCGCTTGGCCCAAGACCTCTGGAGTCAGTGGGACACTGCGTGGGCTGAGATCTGCATGCACTGATCTGATAGCTGGAATGGGGCGTAATGCAAGTCATGCTTTGCTGTAGAAATGTCCTGGAGAGAATGACTGTCACCCCCCCCCACACCCCCAACAAAACCAAACCAAAACAACACAGATCCAACCAGGAATAAAGGAAACTTCCCAGAAATACCTCACAACAACAAAACAGTCATTGTTGCCCATCCTGGCATGGATCATGCTGATGAATGCATTTGTGTGTATTCGGCTTTATGAACCGTCACTTTTCTTTGGTTGAATATTGGGTAGTCTTTTATGCTTTGTTGGATGTGACAGTGGTCAGAGCCTGGCAGACAAACCTTCTAATTGCTCCTTTTTGAGAACATTGTTTTTTCTCTGCAGACACAGGAATTAGCTGCCACCTTCGTTTGCATCTAACAGGCTTTCTGTGTTGAGCTTTTCATCTGCAGGTCTTCAGGAGCGTTGAGCAGCTATAGCAGAGGGGAAAGAAAGCCAGAGAGAGTCTTAGACTGGAAGCAAAGCTCAGGGCTTAGAGCTGGGTATGAAAACATGCAGTTGGGAATCTCAAGATAAGTAGCCAGGTTTTCAGCAGAGCAGGAGCCCCGTGGTGCTCTCTGACGGTCAGGGTGTTTGTGCTTTGCCGCCAAAATGCGTGTTTGGATGCTCGAGGGGTCCAAGTTGTGCGGCAGACACAAGTCTCTGGCTCCTTGCTGTAGTGTGTTATCGTTGAGCCTTGTGGCACTGCCAGTGCCACCACCTGGCCTGTGCTGGATGTCCCACATTGCAGCAGGTTAGGAAGGGGCTTGGGGCACATCATTGACTTAGCTTTTGTTTTCCTTTTCAAGTTCGGCAAAGCCCAGGCTCGCTGGCCACCTCTCTGTGCGATGCCCTGGCATGCACTGTGCTGGCGATATCACACCCACCACAGACCTCCGCTGCAGACCCGAGTGCCCTGTTAGGGGCTCAGGTAAGTCCCATCTTTTTTTGTTTTACAATATTACGTGGTTTTGCAAATGTTGTTTTCTTTTTCGATATCTTTATTTCCTACTACTTAAGGTACGATAAAGTTTTTTTAAAAAAAAAAAATCCAAGATGTAAAAACTTTGCTATACCACAAAATATTGTAAAAAACAAAAAAGAAAGTCCTCCCAATGACCCTCCTGTCATCTTCATGAAACGGAAAGCTGAAATTAACAAAATTGGACTGCCCTTTTCCCCACTCTCTCCCCCAAGCCAACACTGACTGGTCCCTGTAGGGCAGCTCCCATCTGCAGCAGAGTCTGATGGAGGGTGTGACGTGTCAGGAGAACAGTGCTGAGCCCTTGCAAAGAGCAGGAGGAGATGAAAGTTCTTGCTTTTGGAAGAACTGAACGCCAAGAGAGAGGAAATAGCATAGCTCGAGCCTGCATGGTGCTGAGCACTCCTTGCTGCTGCTGGAGCTGGCAGAAACCCAAGGCGCTTGACACCTCTTAAGATTGCTTTTTACCTTTACAGGGTTAATCCTGTCGCCAGTGACCTGCTCTTGCCGCTTGCTGCTTGGGACTTCCAGCACAGTGTCTAGGAGCTTTTAATTGCCTTCTTCCCTAACGCTTCTCTGCAGTATTAGCAAACAGCATTGCCCAGGCAGTGTGAAGGGCCCGGAGTGCAGAACAAGAATCAGCCGTGCCGCCGCCCCGCGTACTGCCCTGTGGCTCGGGGGAGATGGCGTGTAGGTGGAGGTTACTCAGTTTTTGGGGCACTGTTCCTTCCCTAGTCTGTCCTCCAAGACCAGCAGTTTGGGCAGGGTTATTTCTGTGTTAAAAGCGATTGACTTCTGGGAAGTGTCCGGAGGCTGCTGGCCAGGTTGCGTAGGTCTCTGAGCTGCAGTCAGAGAGGGTGATAACTTGTGATCAATACCGAGGTGTGGGCTGAAAGATCAGGAAGCGAAAGTGCAGTTTTGCATAGGGGTACGGAGCAGCACAGAATACTAGAACCGTATCCAGGAATAAGACCACATGTGAGGTTTTTTTAGTAAAAACAGTACTTGCCCATGCATTTTCTTTGCAGTTAACAACTCAGCTTCAGGTTTCAGCCAGGGGAAGTGAGACATGCAGAGCCAGGTGCCTTTCAGAGTATTCTGGGGCAGTTGAGAAATAAATGTCCCCAAACAGGCACAATCTTTTTGCTATGAAAAGGATGGCTTGAGATTGGAGTTGGTAATAAAGGGCATGGTGCAACTTTTCTGTGAGAGAGGCCACAAGGCAGGCACCAGAGGTGTTCCCAAAATACAGTTGGTTTTATTATTGGGGGGAAAAAAAAACGCTGCTCATTTGCGGTTTGATTTATGTATTGCCTCACGTCTTTATTGAAGGTTCAAACACTAGCAGTATTGCTGGGACAGACATAAGAAAACTAACCTGGTGAGCCAAGATTCTCCAGCTTCTCTGGTGCTCTAGAGCTTGGCCTCTGTTAAGCCTGAAATAAGCAAATCCTGACGTTGACTTTAGACTGAAATATTTCTTGCCTCTCTTTGAGCAAGCCTTAATCTCTCCTAGTAGGCAGCATGAGCTCAAGAGGCTCACCTGGACCATGCTGATGGCCCTGAGTCTCCATTTCTCCTGCTCTGGGCTAGCAGGGAAGGACACCCATGGACAATCTGTAGGACAAGAACTTCAAAGCTGCTGCTGCGTTGCCCTGCTCGGTGCTTCGTACGCAGCATCGTTATGTTTTGTACAGCATTGCTTCACGGTAACATACATGTAGTAAAAGTGTGCACGTTTTTAAGTGCTGGGAGAGAGAAAGAATAAATTAGATAGGAGGCATCAGTGAGGCATGGAGAGGGAAGGCTGATCCCTTCAGCTGGAGGTGGGGAAAGCAAATTGTAAGAGACGGGTTCCTAGTTCAGTTGGAAGTAGTGGTGCAGGAGTAAGTTAGGCATGTTTATAGTGTTTGTTAGGGGAAGGGAGAACTGTGGAAGGCAAGTAATTTTTCTCCTTGGCCATAGCACCCCAGAGGGGCAGCCTGAGCCCAGCAGAGTTTTGCCAGTGCTGTTACTCAGGCTCTTGAGAGTGAGCAGTGTGCTGCCGGCATCCCTTGCTGGGCTGACAGAAACCCTCGTGGGGACTGGGGATGGATTTTGTCAGCTTAGCTTGTGTCATTCAGGGAAATGATGTTATTAAAATCAAAGTTGCACGTGATTTCCCAACCGGTCTGCTTCCTGCTGAGAGTGGGTGGCAGGCTGGAGCACAGACGGGACGTCAGGTGTATGCTCAGGACCTGGCGTGCTCCCAGCTCTCTGGTTATCATCTGGGCTTCCTTAACGGAGGAATTTATCACCAGCCAGAGTCTGTGGGTTGGTGTTCGTAGTGGGGTGTTACAAGCACAAGCTCTGTTTGTGCTGCAGAGTCCAGGGCAGAGGTACAAATCTCACCCTTGGGCTGATTTGAGCAATTCAGCATAGAGTTTTGCAGCTGGGTCCTGAAATGTGGATCTAAGCGGAATTAAGAGGTTGCTAAAATATCTTTATGCTTTTCAAAAAGCCCCCCGTTATTCTATATAAAACCGTAGAAAGCCGCTTTCGGCCAGGGGCTGGAGCCTGGCACCCTGGGGGTAAAACGTACCCCAGAGAGGGAGGACAGCTCAGCTGCTGTCACCTCTGCCTACAATGCAAGGTGAGCACCACTCCTGCCTGCTGCTCAAGAATCAGGCGGCAGCAGGACTTCGGGTTTTCTAGACAGCACTTTCAGTGCCTGTCACAATGCTACGGCTTTGCTATTTTGGATGCCAGGACGAGGTGGCGAGAAGGAGCTGTGAGTCGGTGGTAGGTGAGGGAGCGGGGAGGAGAGGAGAGGCTGAGTCTGGGTGGCTGTAGGCACATTGCTTCGCGGCACTCGGGCAGGGAGGATGTGGGAGCACAGGGAAGGCAGATGACTCAGGCTGGGGACTGGCTGTGTCAGCGGAGATAGAGCTGGGCTTGACATGTGTCCAAAAAAGACAATGGTGTCTTTGAAAAACGTAACTGAAGGCGGCTGAGTTGCAGTCACAAGTTAAATTTTTCAAGGCAGAAAGAGGTGAGGAAAAGACGTGTCACTAAAAGATGAGCATCAGCTTTGTAGAGACAGCGACAGAGCAGAGGAACAGGAGAGGCATTAGGAAAGTGGACAGCAAAAGCTTGAAAAACGGGATTTTGGCAAAGAATTGGATTTAGTTTCAAATAGCCAAGGGTTGTATTTGGTTTTCTCCAAATCTAATCTCTGATGGAGAGCAGAACTAAAATCCACCTCTCTTTACTTGTGGTTTGCCAAAAGACAGCAAAAAGCAAACGTGCATTGAGGGACAGCTTTTGAAATACATGCCAAAATTGGAATGGCAAAGCAGCACGCTTCAGAAAGCAGATAAGAGATTAAAAGAGAAAAAGAAAATTGAGAACTTTTACACTTAACTATGTCAAAATTGAAATCTGTGGAATGCTTGGCTTGTGTTGCAAGGGTAGGTAGGGCTCCCCATGGTGTTTGCCAGTCGGTTGCTTCCTGGATGCTTGGTCTATGAGACAGGGATTTCACAGGGATTTTCTTTAAACAGGTGGATGAACACGCATTCATAGTAAAATATGGTGCAAGAAGTGTTCCTGTGTTACATGTAAATCTAACACCAAACCACGGTAAAATTCAGCAAAGCTCTTGGTCTAACATGGCATCCAGTATTTCAGTGTATTTTAATGGAAACACTGATGCAAGCGAGAAGGACATTTCTGTTGGTGGACGGGAAGCTGGAAAATGGAAATAAAGGATGCGGAAGAAAGCAGAGGGGGTGGGCCACAGCTCTCCGGAGCCTCGGCTTTTTTTGTGTTGCAGCTCACACCATTTCACAAAGTTCTGTGAACAACTCTTGGTTGTAAGCTTTGCTCACTGTATCCAGGAGGGTGGTGGGTGTGCCAGGAATGCAAACTGAGGTACCCGTGGCGATGGGCAGGCATATTACCTAGAGCTAAAGCTGAATACTGTGGCGAAAAGCAGTATGAAGCGGAAGATTTCTGGTAAGTGTAGAGCAAACAGTCTTGGAGGCTACTTCTATCATTTTAATACTCCTTTAGAAATCTCATGTTGATTTCTTCAGTTTTCTCCCTGCCAATTTATGTTTTCTGGGGCAAGTGTGTAAGGTGAAGTCATCTGTTGGTTGAGGGGTGTTATTTGTGTGGTAATTTGTTTTTATGGCTGACTAGTTTTTAGGTTGTGTACAACCTGCCTAAGGAGTTCTTTTAGCTGTCTTGATCTGTAGGAGTTAGTGACACCCACATTTAAAATAGTACAGCAAGTAGTCAGAATATCTCTAGATACATTAGCCAGAGAGACTTTACTGGTGGAGGCTGGAGGATTAGGAGTAAGGAAAGCAGCAGGACATGGCTCTGACCCAGGCAGGTCCTAAGCGACCTTTGCTGTGGGAGAAAGGAAAAAAAAAAAACAGGAAAGCAAGGACACTCTTGTGATCAGAATATTGTCTTTGTATAAGAATTTCCTTCCTTATAGGAAGTTTGCCTAATGAAGGGAGAGATCGTAACGCATTTGTGTGCCTGTGAAACTTTCTGCAATTGCAGACACTAGGCCTGAACACCCTCGAATATTGCAGGATTCCTGCTGAAATGGCAAGTATGGGCGCTCACGAAAGTACATTCATCCACTGCACTTTCAGTTAAAAGCCTTGTAAAATAGCAAAGCCGTAGCATTGTGACAGGCACTGAAAGTGCTGTCTAGAAAACCCGAAGTCCTGCTGCCGCCTGATTCTTGAGCAGCAGGCAGGAGTGGTGCTCACCTTGCATTGTAGGCAGAGGTGACAGCAGCTGAGCTGTCCTCCCTCTCTGGGGTACGTTTTACCCCCAGCACTGGGCAGTGCATTTACCCTGCGACTTTGTAACCCGTGGGGGTTTACAGGCCTGCCTGGCCACTGCTGAGACAGCATCTGCCAGGTTGTGGAGGTGGATGCTGAGGGGTAGGTGGGTCGCAGCCGTGCGCGTCCCAAGCTCAGGGGCTCCAGGGCAGATGTTGCAGCAGAGCTCTCCAGCCTTTCTGCAGGGAGTTATCTTCATGCTGAGAGCACAGCGATGTTAACCCTGCAGGTGAGGCAGCATAGAGGGACCGGTGCCGGGGAACTGGCTGCTCTTTTGCCGCTCCGTCACACCAAAGCATCCTTCCAGCACTGCAGTGAAAGAGCAGTTGGGCTGTGTCCGAGCTCAGACCACGTGCATGCGTTTCAGTTGCATCCTTGAGGAGACAGTCTAGAGTGAAGTCTACAACCTGATTTTCTTTCTTTTCAATTAAAGGCAAGTAGCGAATCTGAAAATGAGAGCCCCAAAAGAAGAGGCCAGAAGCAAATGAAGAAAACGTAAGTTTCCAGGGAAAGGGTTTTGAATCGTGGTACTTTGTCTTGTTTTACTTTTCAGGATAGTAGTATTGGATTGTTTGATAGGCGTTGTCAACATGGAGAGCTTGTAAAATAAATTATTTGATAGTTCCAGTAATAATACTGGAGTATATCATGAAGTATCAATATGCATCTACAAATGGATGGAATTTCCCAATTCTTCTTTTGTTTATATTTTCCCATTTTGCCTGGGACAAAATCTGAACAAGTCAGGTTTGCTTTGCATTGTCAGACTTTCATTTATCCATCAGGTTATTTATTCTCCTTCAGAGATACTTAAAATAGTTTAATCTCTGCTCCTCCCACCTTTTTGATTAAAGGAGAATAAAATGCCAAATTATTATCCTCTTTTATCTTTTGTAATGCTCTGCCAAAACAAAAGATCTTCCATAAAGGATGTTTTGAATGTCTGATCACCATAACTGAGTTCACTTACAGTCACATTTTCCTGCCCTTTTCCATCTAATAGGTACCTTCTAGTTTTTCTAAGCACTAAAGTGAACTGAAGGAAACTACAAGTTGCCTGATGGAGGAAAACTTAGACATAGCCACATGATCCAGCTCCCATTCTCCTGTTTCTTGTCTTCTAGTTTTTCATTTAGTTGTACACATCAGTGCAGGAGGGAAGGTAATAACGCACAGGGAAGACTGTGGTAGTATGGACCTCCCCTGGGCAAGGGGAATAATCCCTGTGGACTCCTCATGTCCCCTTGGAAAGAGGAGGGGCTCCTTCAAAGGGCTTTTCAGAGCTGCAGCTTTGCTCGGAATTGCCCACAGAGAACCTGCTTACTTCCACTAATGGTATGGTGTGATTTGGCTTCACACTTGGAAAGTTTAGTTGCCTGAATGTAGGTGGCAGGAGACTTCTTGCTCCATTTTCCAGGCTACAAGAAGATACGTAACTGCGTGTTGTGGCTCGTAATATGTAAGTCAAAGTGAGTGCTTCTCTTAAGATTTTCCCAGCTCATTTCAGAAATTGAGCAGTAGAAAAGAAAAATAAATAAATTGAAGCACTTGCCCACCCAGCTGTAAGAACTACAGCTCTGTCTTGTGCACTGTTGTAGTATGTGTTAAGAGCCTCTCTCACTCAAAATACACTGCTGCTACGTGAACTAAAACCTGGGTGACTGAGGCCTCTTCCTAAAAGCAGAGAATCACACCATAAAACCTGCCATGCATTGCACTGAGCAACTAAGAGTGCAGCTTTGAACTTTTTCTCGTAATTATGGCCTCCTACTCTTAATCTAGATGGCTTGGATGTCTGCTTAGCCAAGTATTTGTGTCAAATTATGTTTGCCCTTGATGACCTACATTTCTGACCATAGAAATAAGTGGAAAAGAGAGGTCTCTGGTGAAGAAGAGGATGAAGATGGAGGGGAGCAAGGCACCAGTGGGGAGAGTGAGCCTGAACCGAAGAAAGTTAAAGCAAGAAGACCTGCCCAAAGGAGGTAAGGAGTGGTTGGTTCAGTCGATCTTTCTTTCTGCATGTGTCTTTTCTGCCTGTACTGGAGAGGTAATATCTCTTTGTTGCTAAAGAATGGGTTTTTTTTCCCCCTGCAATATTATCCTGGTTTACAACCTAGTAAACCTAAGACCTAGTTACTCTCTCTCGTCTACCCGTTTCACGCTCCGGTGAGTGATGCAGTGGTTTCCATGGTAGTTAAAGCAGACTAAATCCCTCAGAGTCTAATACTTGAGATTCGTGGTTTCTTAAAGAGTTCTTAAAATGGATGTTCACGTAAAACACACTGTATTATCTCTTTCTATTAATTCTTGTTTTAGAACAATGGCCAAAACCAGTGTTAAAAAGGCTCACAAACCTCAGCGTGGGAAGAAGAGAAAGAAACCGGACTCATCTGATGATGACGACGACGACGAAGATGATGAGACCCCCAAGAGACAAACTCGACGAAGAGCAGCCAAAAATGTCAGGTATCAAGAAGTGTGGGGCTGCTTGATGATGAGAGCTGTCCGGCTGGGTAAGAGGAGACACCCCAAATTCCCCTGCCCTAGGCACTGTCGACTCCCTGTGCGGATAATCCTGCAGAGAGACCCTCTGCTTCCCTGCAGATACCCGTTGGCTGAGATGTGGTTCTTTTGAACAGTTTCATGCTGCGAGCATCTGACTTCTCTTTACCTTGTTTTGCCAATGTAAAGGAGGGAATATTTATCAGTCCCTCTTAGAGAAATGCGAGGAGGTTTGCGTAATGTTTTCTGAAGCGCTCTCAAATGAGATTAATAGATTAAATAATACAAATAATAGATTAAAATGAACCATTGTTTGAGAGTGGCTGATAGGTAATGCCTTGGGACAGAGCGTTGAGACATGGTGGAGGTAATTCCCCAATATACTTTCTCACCTTTTGGTAGCCCTAATAAGGGACTTTGAAAGAGACACCCGAAGAATATTTTTTTGGTGGTTAAGTATTTATCAAAGATGAGAGGTGTAGTTTCTAGGGCAGTGCAGGCACCAACGCAATCTTTCGATGGTCTGCAACCTCCATTGTTAAACATAATCTTTCACCGGATAGAGGAGACTTTCTCTGTTGATGGCCTTGCTTCTGCTGCAGGGATTGTTCCACCTCCTTATGAAGCATCGGGTGTTGTCCACGGTCAGAAAAACTGTATGGACGAGACAGTATTAGTCTGATGAAGTGTAGCTGTCTGAGTGTCTCGGAAAATGGCTGACTTCAGAAATGTGTGTGCTGAACATGCACTGAACCACAGGTTAACTGCTGGAGAGGGCTTGCTGCAGTCTGTGCCGTTCTGTGTGTTTCTGGACTAGGAAGAGTCAAGGGCTTTTTTTCAGCTTAGTTCTGATCTTGTTCAGTTACAAAGAAGATGATGATTTTGAGACGGATTCCGATGACCTGATAGAGATGACCGGGGAAGGAGCTGATGAACAACAAGACAACAGTGAAACTATTGAGAAAGTCTTGGACATCAGGCTTGGAAAAAAAGGAGGTGCGTAGTTCTGGAAAAAGCCTTTATTTCTGATGTCAATCATGTGCACTCGGTTTCTCTTGAGCTGGTGCAATGCTTTTGCAACTTCAAAGTGGGACTAAGGGTTGTTGCAGTGCTCTTCACCCTTCCCTCTGTGCTTTTTTATGTCTTCTAGCAGCTTTTGTAAAACCTAGTATTGAGAAACCTAAATGTCAAGTTTGTGTGCTTGCCGGCTTTCATTTAGCGTGCACGCATTTTAAAGATGCAGTCATTGTTCTGCAATTCTTGGTTTTCTGGTCTTGAAATATAAAACAGATCTTCCAGTAGAGTCAGTTTTCATAGCTCCATTGACAAAGCCGTAATGAAAATAAAGCCTATGTTTTGTTCTCATAGCCTTACAAAAGTGTTTTTGTAAAACTGAACGGTTGTGAACATTTTCAAGAGACCTTTGAATTATACTTGAAGAAAAGGCATTTATGACAGATCTAAAAAGATTCTGTTCTACGAAAAATTTTTGTGTGCCTGTCTTGTTGGGTTGCAGAATCTGTAGGGTATTCTTTGTGCTGTCACAAAAGACATATTAGAAAAATAACTTTCTACTCTGATGCAGTTCATGTCCAGTGCTTCATAACAAAGGTACTAACTGCAGCCTGATTTCTTTTGCAGCCACTGGTGCTTCCACCACAGTGTATGCAACTGAAGCCAATGGCAACCCAAGTGCTGACTTTGATCCTGAAAAGGACGAGGGGGAAGTTCAGTACCTGATCAAATGGAAAGGCTGGTCATACATCCATAGCACATGGGAGAGTGAAGAGTCCCTGCAGCAGCAGAAAGTGAAGGGCCTGAAAAAACTAGAAAACTTCAAGAAAAAAGAGGAGGAGATCAAGCAATGGTATGCTTTACTTCAGTGATTTGGCCTTGGGCAGATCTTGTTTTAGCCAGAGGTTTGCGGAGTCATGACTGAAAACATTTGATTTCTTCTTGGAAAGCACATTTCATCCAAAGCAACTGTTGTCAGTGCACAACACTCGCCTCTCTCTTTGCCTGCTGATGGACATCCCCCTCCTAGAGATGATGTGTGTGGCTGAAGTGTTGAAAGGGAGAGGAAGAGGAGTGAAATCCTCAATATTGCCTCTTCCCAGGCTTAAGAATTGGGGTAGCTGACAACAAATAAATGGTGCACAGATTCACCTGGCCCAGGAGGTGACGAGAAGGCTTGCAGACTTACTAACCCTTGTTTTAATTATGGGCTTGTCTGTGTGCAAGCTTTTGCATCAGTTTATGTTGGACATCCCGAGTAACTATAAGGGTAACTACGATGTGTCTCCAAAGTGATAAAGCTGGAGTAGCAGCTTCTGTCTGTATTTGAGTCTGGTTTTGAGACTGATTCTTGCAGCAGAATAAGGTGTCATTTATCAGGGAGACGGTATGAACATCTGTGACATTTGCTTCTCAATAATGGTTTATAATTACAGGAAGCTTTAAGAAACATGTCGTATAAGCAATAGTCTGCTTCAGTGACTTGTCTGAATGACAGAACCATATAGGAAAGTAGAATTTCTGTTTGTGGCCTGCATGAGCGTTATGACAGAAGAATTATAGTGGGTTTTTGTTTTGATTTTTCTTGCATCTAGGCTGGGCAAGGTGTCGCCTGAAGATGTAGAGTATTTCAACTGCCAACAAGAACTCGCTTCAGAACTGAACAAACAGTATCAAATAGTGGAGAGAGTAATTGGTAAGTGAACCCAACACTTTTGTGAAGGGGTGAAGTAAGATGTGCGAACTTTAATCTCTAGCGACAACAGAATGAGCGTATGGCGCTCTCTTCTTCCCTGTCCTCCAGTATCTCTGGAGAAAAAAACCTGGTGTTAAATGTATTTCAGTGTGTAAAATTCAGGTATTTGAACAGTAGAGATCCACATTTACAAGTTTGTATTTACAAGCAATGCATATGAATCACTCTCCTTGCCTGATACACTAGTTTCTAAAGGGTGTTGAAGAGGCTGCTGCTGAAATTCTTTGACTTCAGCCCTTTGGATGCAAGGTATTTGCATCCAAAGCAGCAGTACAGGCCTGGCTTTTGTGAGGACCACTTTCCATGACGTGATTGAGGATGTGGTTAGGCTGTAAGACAGCTCAGGGGTTAGATTTTCATGATTACTTATTAAAAATAAAACCAGGACTTACTGAGCACTTCAGTAATACCACAGTAATGTCAGTCAGAGGTGCCAGCATGCAGTTGCTTTGGGAATTGGCTTGGAGAGCTGTTCAGCCTACTCCCAGTACAACGCCTGTCAAGACGTGTGGGGCATGTGGCAGTGACAGCCTGCCTGCCCTGCTCCCTCCGCTGGCTACCTGCCCTCCAAACCCTTCTTCCTTCCCTTCTGTCTCCAAACACAGCTGTGAAGACCAGCAAGTCTGTGCCGGGACATTCAGATTTCCCAGGTAAAGGAGCATTTTTTGGTCCCTCTGAACTTTTCCTGCTAGCTGAGACCTGTCTTGTGGTTGTATGGATGGTTCAGACTGCTGCTGTGAACCACACTTGTGGTTCAGCCACAGAACCACAGTTGCTGAGGTTTGGGCTTTTTTTGCATATTTTGCAGCAAACAGTCGCAAAACATCGTCAAATGACCCTGAATACCTGTGTAAGTGGATGGGGCTGCCCTATGCTGAGTGCAGCTGGGAAGACGAGGCTCTGATAAGCAAGAAGTTTCAGCACTGCATTGACAGTTTCAACAATCGTAACAACTCCAAAATGATTCCTACCCGGGACTGCAAGGTTTGCTTGCTTCTCTTCTCTCATCTTGATGGGTTTCTTCAGTCTGGGTGATGATGCAAGCAGCAGGAATGCAAAGTTTTGTCAGGTTAAATGTCATAGAACACTTTTCCCATCCTCCCACTAGTGTTTGAATGGTTTGTTTGCGATTCTGGTATTGTGCTTTAAAAGGCAGAGAGATGTGAACCTCCTTTTCGTTTCATTTACTTGGTGCACAGTGAGAACGTTTTGTCCCCCTGAGGAGTGGGAGGCTTGATTAATCCTTACAAAGTGCTTCCTCCTCAGAAGGAGCTGCAAGCAGAAATGCAAAGTTTTAGTATCAGTTGGGTGAAAGAACAGCACACCTGGGGAGAGAGGAAACCTGCAAGATGGTGATACAGTGGAGGAGAGGGACAGAGAGAATGGGAGAAAAAACAAGAAGACAAAAAAGATAGTGGAGCTTGTTGTGTCTAGCGTGCATTATGCACAGCTTACTACACTCTTGGAGGAGCTCCCAGGTCTGGTCATCAGAACCAGAGGACAGCAGGCAAAACACAACACTGCAGAGTGGTTATCTGAACTGCAGACACAAGCACTGGCTAGGAAAATGTGGACAGGCTTTAATCGATGAACAGATATACATTCATTGTTGATTTTTCAGCCTTGCATTGTCTTTTTCTTCATTGGGCTTACAGTGTCATCTTTTCCAGGTACTGAAGCAGAGACCGAGGTTTGTTGCCTTGAAGAAACAGCCTTCTTACATTGGTGGTGAGAACCTGGAACTGCGAGATTACCAGCTGGAGGGCCTCAACTGGCTCGCTCACTCGTGGTGCAAGTATGTACAGATGCTACGTAACGTTCATTTTGTGTCTGCTGATTTTTGTCCCAGTAGGATCTGACCTTCTTGTTTTCAAGTGAGGTCTCTACTTGGCCTGTTTCTGCAGCTTGAAGGATTTCAAATGTTATCACGCCTAGCTGCACTGTGGACACTGCAAGCAGGAACTATGCTAAAGGATGAACTTAGGAAACCTTGTGTGGAAAAAAAAAAAGGCATTTTCCCTGTCTGTGCCTGTTCACATGCCGGACTTGGCTACTGTGTGAGCCCAGTGAATATAAGCCCTAAGTTTCCATTGCCTTAACTGAAAAAAAGGTTTCTGGCTCAGCATGCTTGCACACTTGTCAAAGTCTTTGAGAAATGTCCTTCTAAAATTAGGCCACTGAGTCCGCTCTCCCTTTGCCTTTGTCCTTGCTTCCCAGTTTGGAGTGATCACAGCCTGTTCCTTTTTGCAACTTACTGTGCCACGTACAGTCTGGGTGTCCCTGGGATCCACTTGGAAGTGTTTGGATAAATGTTTTTGTGCTGCCCCTTTTCTGTCCCTGTTTTGGATTGCTATTCATGCTGATGCGCAGTGAATTATAGGTGGTGAAAACGCACGCTCAGACAGTATTTATATTTGTTCTGTCCTTTCTCAGGAACAACAGCGTGATCCTGGCTGATGAAATGGGCCTGGGCAAGACGATTCAGACAATATCATTCCTGTCGTACCTCTTCCATCAGCACCAGCTCTACGGCCCTTTCCTGGTGGTGGTGCCATTGTCCACTCTCACCTCGTGGCAGAGAGAGTTTGAAGTGTGGGCACCTGAGATAAATGTGGTGGTTTACATCGGAGACCTCATGAGCAGGAACATGGTGCGTAATGAGAAAGCAGAGGGTGTGGGGTTGGGTAGAAATGCTGGGTGCAAAGCAGCAGCTTCTTGTAATGTGTGTGACGTGTGTTGTGCTGGAGAAGCTGACGGATGGTACTGGCAGCACTGCAGGCAGCTAGAGCTGGTGTAGCTGAGCATTTGGGTATAATGCACTGCTGCAGGGACTTTTCTACCTTATTTCCCCTCTTAGAGTGAGCGCAGAATTACTGGCTTCCCTTAGAGGGTCTGGAAGCCACTAGTATACTGAGCTAAAACGTGCTGCAATAAGGAGTATAGCAGTGTAAAACTGCTTGCCTCCTGTGTTCTAAGTTGTTCAGATGATGAAGCACACAAATGTTGAGTCTAGCGGTGTCAGTGGTGAGACAATGCGTTTATCTGGCAGATAAGAGTGTAATGTCACAACATCGAGTTGTTCGACCGTATTTTGTTACCTGTGCAAGGGCAGCTGAACCATGTGTGCAGTAAAACAAGCTGCTGCTTGGTTATCCTGAGCTCATCAGGTGGCACCTTGAACAACAGGTTTTGGGGCTTGGTTGGAGCCTCTGGCTATACCTACACTAAAATAAGGATTATTCAGTTTTTCCTTTTGATAACATTGGTAGAAGTTAACATTTGTCTCCTCTCACAGATACGTGAGTATGAGTGGATCCACTCTCAGTCTAAAAGGTTGAAATTCAATGCGCTTATCACAACATATGAGATCCTCCTCAAGGATAAGGTGAGTAGTGGTCCAAGGCTGTTTTTATTTAGACTCTCTCACTTGTAAAGGGGGAAAACTCTCAGGTTACCTAAACTTTATAGGCTTGTTTGTCTGCCCTCCTACTGTGGCTCCAGTGGGGCCAGTGCTATACAGCAGGGACCCAGGGCCAAGGAGAAAGGGAGGAGTGAGGGGCTGGGGGAGGACTGTGCTTTCTGGATAAAGCAAAGATGGATTAAAATAGGTATACTTGCCAAAAGAAACTTCAGATATGGCAGGAGTCCTATACAGCATGGTTAATTTTCAGCCTTCCTTTCTGGGGAGGCAAAACAAGTGTAGGCATCTCGGTCCCAAAATTTTGTTAACAAGAAACTCTTGTGGGCCCAGCTCCTTTGATAGTCCAGCACCGGGACTGGGAGAGGACATCCTGGAAAGCCCACACTGCAGTACTTTCTGGCCATGGTGAGAGAGGCATGTGCAAGGTGGTGGGGCTTGTCTGACCCAGCATCTCCTTGGGGTCTGGTTTTTTTTTTTTCCTCCAGGCTGTTTTGGGAAGTATTAACTGGGCCTTTCTAGGCGTGGATGAAGCCCATCGGCTGAAAAATGATGACTCTTTGCTGTACAAAACATTGATTGATTTCAAGTCCAACCACAGGCTGCTGATCACTGGCACTCCGCTTCAAAATTCGCTCAAAGAGCTCTGGTCCCTGCTGCATTTCATCATGCCGGAGAAGTAAGTCTCCTGTTGGTCCCTCAGAAAATACCTCTGTGTCCCTTCTTGTCCATTAAGCAGGGAGTGCAGAATGGCAGAAATATCTGAATTAAATCCCTGAATTAAACTCTATGGAGTTAGAGCAATGGAAGGGGAACAAACACTGGTGAGGAAAATCAGAGGTTAAATGACTAACACAAGGAGTATTTCTGGCAGCAAATTGAATGGGGAAACCTAATACATGTCTTTCAAATCTGTCTGCTGTCTTAGAGCCATCTCTGAAAAGCTAAACTTGTTTTAAACAATCAACTCAACCATTTCCGAGGTTTCCAGTACATTGTGGTTTGGCCACCCTCGCCAACCATTTTATGCAGCCTCTAGGAGTATTGCTCGAGGATGGTGCTGTATAGCTGATTGTTCGCATGTGCGCATTATGGCAAGTGTTTTGTTTTCTTTAAAACAAAATGGGCTAAGATGAGCAAGTCTTAAACCTCACCAAAATTATGTTTGACTGCAAAAGGAGCTGTCCCCCAAATTCTTTCTGCTGTATCACAGGAAGAGTGAAGGAAGGACTCGAGGCTGTTGGAGGAAGCAGCAATCCAAAAAAGCCTTCAGAGCAGTGTAAAACATAGTCCAGTTGTCCAAGCCCTGCCTAGGGGAGGGCACTGTGGAAAGTTCAGAAACTGCTGCCAGGTGAACGCTAGCAGAATACTGGAAAACCTGGGATTTGGGGTACTGGGAGTCAGTGTGGAGCTCAAAGATAAGATGTTAGGAAGGCACCTAAGCCCAGAGAGCTTCTAGCTTTGCCACCAGTCTGTTTAGTTAGCCAGAGCAGGGTGAACCTTTTATTCTCCACTGTATCTTCATTAAATTGATGATCTCCTATCTTCTTGTGCAGCCAGGAGCCTATCCGACAGATACTGTTTGGTGCGGTAAGACAAGAGGTATTCTGACCCCTCTCTGCTCCCTGTTTCTGGTGCTAGGTTTGAGTTCTGGGAGGATTTTGAAGAGGATCATGGGAAAGGTAGAGAGAATGGCTATCAGAGCCTTCACAAAGTCCTGGAGCCATTTCTCCTACGCAGAGTGAAGAAGGACGTGGAGAAATCTTTGCCAGCCAAGGTGGAGCAGATCCTTCGGGTGGAAATGTCTGCTTTGCAGAAGCAGTATTACAAGTGAGTCATTTATTAAGTTACTGGGAGCGCCAGAAGAAACAGGCGCTATGTGGGAATAAGTTTCAGTATACTGTTTCCTTCAGAATGCAATGTGACAGCCATCACCTGTAGTACTAGGGGCTTCACGGTAGGAATCTGTGGTAGGGTTGTGTGATATCTTTTCTGCTAAAAGAGCACCTCCAGGAGTCTGGAGTACAGTGATGCAATTCAACTGGCCAGCTTTGCAGGACAGGGGATGTGTCTTTCGTGGAGGGGTAAAGCTCCCCACAAAATTGTGGTGCTGTTTAATGTTCAACTGTAATAATATCAAGAGGAAAGTAAGGTCAGGGTTTCTAGTGAGGCAACAGCAGTATCCTGTAGAAGAAGTGGAGAGAGATGGAGGGAGGTAAGTAGACTGATGCCCGAACAAGATATTGCTGAAGGTTTTGTTCCTCCCAGGTTCCTGTGTGCCCACTCTGCACTGTGAAATGGTCCGGACTTTTTATTTTGCTACCTGCAGGTGGATTTTGACAAGAAACTACAAAGCTCTTTCAAAGGGAACAAGGGGGAGCACGTCTGGTTTCCTCAACATTGTGATGGAGTTGAAAAAGTGCTGCAACCATTGCTACCTTATCAAACCTCCAGAGGAAAACGAGAGAGAGAATGGCCTTGAGACCCTGCAGGTGGGCAGTGCCTTTGGTTGCCCCTGTTTTTCCTTAACTTTACCGTTTCTCCTGTCCTCCCACCAAGATAAGATCTGGTGAAGCTTTAGCTTCTGCTGCTTCTCCAATAGACATACTCCTCACAGCTGAGCCACTGAGTCTCTTGCCCTCCGTTTCCACTGTAGGCAACATTTTGCGGCCACCTAGACTGGGAGGTGCACGCAATGTAAGGTCTGTCTTGGGCGATTAATTTTGTATGTGGCCTTTGCTGTGTAAATCCAGGTGATTTGATTAGAGGTATGCAGGAGAAGCGTGGCCCCAAAAGAACCAGGTCTCTGCATGGAGTGTACATAAGGGTAAGGTTGGAAAGCAGCAGCTGGAATGAAGGTTATTTCTTCAGTCTCTGATCAGGAGCAGTGGAAAGCTAATTCTCTTGGACAAGCTGCTGACCAGGCTGCGAGAGAGGGGCAACAGAGTGCTGATCTTCTCTCAGATGGTGAGGATGTTGGACATCTTGGCAGAGTACCTGACTATCAAACACTACCCATTTCAGGTGAGAAACATCAGCGTGGAAAACAGTGGGGTTCCTTGAAAACTCAATAAACTATGGATGGAGCCTGGGCAGTGGGAGTCACTGAGTTTCCCAGAGGCTGGTGGCTGGAGTTATGGGCTGCACTTACTGAAATACGCTGGAGGGAACTGGGAAGTGCCTTCATGTCAGTGTGGCCCCATCTCTGCAAAACTTGTCCTCTGAGAGGCCCCTGCTTTCTCCTTTGTCCTTAAGCCCCAAGGAAAGGATGGCAAATGCAGCGACCCTGGCTGGGAGCCTGTAATGGGAGCTGCAGCATTGGCTGCTGTGGGACTGTGGCCCGTGCGTACCCACCCTCATGCCCTCGCAACACAGCGGGTTAAGACAGTGCAGTGATTTTTAATTGGCAGTTATTTTTAATGATCGAATGCCGCAGGCAGGGAAGGGGGCTGTAGGGCTCCCAGAACTTGGGTGCAGCAGTTCCTCAGGGCTCCTTTACCTTCTTTCTTTTATCATTATTGTTGATTTTTTCAGCGCTTGGACGGCTCGATCAAAGGGGAGATCCGAAAGCAGGCGCTGGATCACTTCAACGCTGACGGCTCTGAGGTACTGCAGCAGGGGCTGTCCTGCCTTGGGAGGGGCCGGGTGGGCTCCTGAGCAGCACGTATTCGTGGCTGAGCCGCAGGCTGTGACTGCCAAGAAGGGATTAGTTCAGTTTATTTATTTTTACAGGACCCCAGTTACGTTTACAGACACAGATATGGCAAGTTTTGTAACTAGCCATGTTGCTTTTTTTTTAAATCTCCCACATCCAAAGAACAGGGCTGCGAGTCACATCTCCAGAAAGTCCCAAAGAGGGTGGGAAGAGACAGAATTTAGCAATTCTGACCCTACGGTCTGGGGAATGAGACAGTTGCTAAATGATTCCTTCCGTCTGAAGCTGGTTTTGGAGATGAAATAGCAGAGGCAAAAAGGGGATTTTAAGTGTCGGCAGGCAGTGGAATCTGGTGTTGGAGGTGAAAGTCTCCAGCGTAATAGGAGAGGGTGTCTCAAGACTCTCCTCTGGGCTTGCTGACTCACAGTGACTGGTGCAAGGCACTCAGTTTTGTGCCACAGTCAGCCCAGCCATGAGAAATACCTTTCCTCACTCGAGAAGCCTGGTCTGGAGGGGGATTCTTCGCTGAAGCAGGAGATACAGTTAGGTGCTTCACGGTCATGGGAAAGATAACAAATAAAAGTGAGGAGATGGCGGTGCAGGTGGGAAAGGAGCAGGAATGCCTGCAGCAGCTGCCATTTCCCCTCTGCTGGGGGCATCCCCGGAGGCTTGGGGCAGTGAGTCAAGCAGTCTGTGTTGCTGATCTCACCTCTATCAGGTTTCAGGCAACAAAAAACACGTGTTTGCCTGCTGCCTTTGGAGGAGTCTGGTGGGCAGCCTGATGGCCTGACCTTCAAAAGCAGCTCCAAGGTGCCCTTGCCCTGAGCTGTTTGCGTTGCCCTCCCATAATTACACATGGCAGAATAGCACATCTTTCACTCCTGCCAGCACTGCCTCACCTTGTGCCTCGGATTAAAGACTAGAGGTGCTTAGCCTGCTGAGCAGGGGTTGTGGGAAGGAAATCCTTTTTCTCCTTTCTTTATAAGTGCAAGTGCAACAGAGCCCTCCCTCCTTTTGTCGCATAGCTTTGAAGTCACCATTGCTATTTTATGTCCACAGTTACAGGCTGGCTAAATTCTGGATGCTTTTTTTTTTCCTCCAGGACTTCTGTTTCTTGTTGTCAACACGAGCTGGAGGGCTGGGAATTAATTTGGCCTCTGCTGATACTGTTGTTATCTTTGACTCGGACTGGAACCCCCAAAATGATCTTCAGGCTCAGGCTCGGGCTCACAGGATTGGACAAAAGAAGCAGGTCAGAAGAGTTACCTGGGTCATTTTCTCTGTGATTTCAGTGTGGGCATCTAAATGGGCTCCCACCTCACCAGAGCTTCTGAAAACATGGTAGTTTTGCCACCAGTCCTGACTCCAGAGAGTGCTGTCAACTCAAGGGAAGCTCATAGAAGCCAGGAAACAAAAAATCAGCCCAAATTTGCCATATGTCAGATCTTTCTGTTGGCTTTGGATCCTGGTATGGTTCAAAACCAAGAACTCAACCTGTGGCATCGCACTTCTCAGCCTAGTAGACTCTGTTCTTCCTTGCCCTGAAGAATTTGGGAAGTAGAACATCCACCTTTACTAGAATTTTATTTGATACGTGAGAAGGTTGATTATAATTTTGGTTTAGAGTGATAGTTTCGGAAGTTTTTTTACTGTGTGCTTAGTCACACTGCAGGATCTGTGCTAACCATCCTGGTTTTAGATGATCCCCCTGAGAGATAAAAAGCAGGTGATGGTTTTTATTCTAAAAAGACACATCTGTGCATGAAGGGACTGTGTTAGCAGGCTCCTGCGAAACCACTGAGGGATGCATCGCTGTGTCAGCAGAGTGTGTTCAGGTCCAGGAAATAGTTGTGTTCTTCTCTTGACTTTCAGGTGAATATTTACCGCCTGGTCACAAAAGGTACGGTAGAGGAGGAGATCATTGAGAGGGCCAAGAAGAAGATGGTGCTGGATCATTTGGTGATCCAGCGTATGGACACAACTGGACGGACTGTTCTGGACAACAACTCTGGGCGATCCAAGTAAGTGATTGTGTCAGGAGGCAGAGATGTCTGGTATGGCACATGGCAAAACCAGCTTCACCTGCGGGTATCTCACACTATTTGTTAGGGTACAGGGCAGGAGCCTAATAAATAATGGCAGCTTCCTCTGATTTGGCTTGTACAACCATTAATTTGGACACATAAGATAAAGACTATCAGAAATAACAAACTAGTTTTAATGTATTATCTGTTTTTCCTTCTGTCTTCCTCCCAGGGATCATCCTGGTCTGAGGGAACCTGATGGTGGTGGAACAGCTGCAGTTTGGCAGTGAACTCATTCTTCCCATTTCCCCCAAGTAGATAGAGGATGTTCCCTTTACAGTAGTTGTCTGTGCTAGAGCAGGAAAGAGATTAATAAAAAAGCTTTTTATAGTGCTGGGTAGAAAACTTACTTCTTGCTTTAATTAGGAAAAACTTTGATATGATTTTGTGCTGTAGCAGTCTGACTTAACAGCTCAAAAACACATTTTCCTTCTCATTTGTTCTTGCAGCTCAAATCCTTTCAACAAAGAAGAGCTGACAGCTATTCTGAAGTTTGGAGCTGAAGATCTCTTCAAGGAGCTTGAAGGGGAAGAGTCAGAGCCTCAGGTAGTTTGAAATTGAAATCACATAGTGGTCTGTAGTGCTCTGCAGGTCTGCATGGAGGACTGAGCGTGTTTGCTCTCTCTTTGGACTTGCCTTGTGCATGAGAGCAGGTCAGTGAATAGGGCACATGTGAGTCCAGAGGAGCTGAAGAAAGAGAGCTCTGGGGTTGGAGGATCAGGGGGTTGAGGTGAGCCTTGTTGTTTGCGGTTAAATAGTAATGGTCACCAAGACAGTCCCTTGGTTCCGGAGGATTCATTAGGTAGTCGTAGCACAGCCTGCTGAAAGCTCTGCTCCCTGCCACCTCTGAGCACTTCTTCAGCATCCTTTTTCAGTTGTTCTCAGAGACAGGAGTCAGCACAGTGAAGTCGAACAGGTCGCTCTCTCCTGCCTCAGCGCAGCGTTGCTTGACAGTTTAGTATTGAGTGCTTTGACCAATTCCCTTAATAGCCAGAGTAGGAGAGCTTCCCCGAAGAGAAACGCTCCACAGTTAATACGTCTCACTGTCTGGAAATTTTCTCTGCTGCTCAGCCTTCTGTTCCTTTTCTTCTGTCCTATCACCCTTATTTATACTCTTTTGTACCGCTTGAGCTAGTTCATCCCTGCCCTTGGTGAAGACACCCTGCAGATATTTGCACTTTATTTAGCTCATATCAGCACAGTGCGTGTTTAGCTATTGCACCCCACGAGTCCGTTCTGAAAGCCTCTTACTTCCTGCTGTGCTCGGCACCGTCCACTTTGTCACTCTTTCTTTCTGACTGGTAGGAGATGGACATTGATGAGATTTTGCGTCTGGCTGAAACACGAGAGAATGAAGTGTCCACCAGTGCCACGGATGAGCTCCTCTCCCAGTTCAAGGTACGGACCCCCCAGCTCTGTAGTGGGGTGCGGGAACGTGGCTGCCCACGTCTTACCACCGTGGTAAGGTCAGTAACAGACAGGACAAATCGGGCCCAGTGAGAGCTGACCTGTACAGAGCAGTTTGCTGAGGGGTTGTCTGGGTTTGGTACCTGGGAAGATATGTAGGTATTCATTTCGTTTCAGATAAGTGGTTTTGAAGGCTGTAAATAAAATGCAGGATTTACCAAATTTGGAAACAAACCGATAACTTAGAGGCTCAGTAGTACTTCTTAAACTGCACGTATTTCCTCCAAAGCTGTTAGCCCAAAGACATGACAAGGAATGAGGAATGCAGTGACATAGGGATCAATTATAAAATAGTTAGGAAATGTTGGCAAAATTCCTGTGGGAAAGGAGTGGAAGCTCAGCAGACAGCTCTGGAGTATTCCTGCCAGGGGAGGGAATTTCTAACAGTGTTCCTTTGCTTGTAAAAGGTGGCCAACTTTGCAACCATGGAGGAGGAAGAGACAGAGCTGGATGACCGGTCCCAGAAGGACTGGGATGATATCATTCCAGAGGAGCAGAGGAAAAAGGTGGAGGAGGAAGAAAGGCAGAAAGAACTGGAGGAAATCTATATGCTGCCTCGAATCCGGAGCTCGACTAAAAAGGTACAGCCCATCTTGAGGATCTAAGAGGCAGGAGGCGAGAGCTAGCAAAGGTAACGCTCAGGGGAAGCCTTTTTACCATCTGAGTGCTGCTTCCTCTCCTCCAAAGTTGTTTAGGAGTAAAGCAGAGAGGTAGCACATTGACCTCTTGCCATCGTGCATTGGGCCCATGGTTTGTAATGCAGTGTGAGGGCCCATGTTGGGTTTGGTGTGACTTGTCTTAGCAGACAAAATATAAAGAGAACCTATAGTGAGCATGAGGCAAACTGTCCAACTATAATACTCTATATCTACTCTATAATGCAGATTTATCTGTATAATCTGTAATGCAGGTATTACTGCCAATTACGTCGTTTTCTGGCTGTTTCTTGTCCTTGGGCTTTCTAGCTCCCTGGGCTGCTCTTGCCTAAATGTGGCTCTTCCAGGCAAGAGAGATGGTGTCTTCTCAAGCTCTTTTTTACATGATGAGGTCTACTCCAGTGCAACAGAAAGTAGAATGTGCAAGGAAACTCTTCTGGGATATGGGACTTGAAGGGGTTATGAACTGTTCTTTGGGATGAGCTGGGGAAAAACAATAAAGTGAAAACTGGAGAGGAGGATAATTCATATCAGATTATTCCAGATCCATTTCTGAGATGTCCTGGTTTTCCAAACAGCCTAAGGGACTGTGGCATAAAACCACACTAATTAATGTTATGTAATTAATCTTATGCCTTAGTAAATCAAAATGCCATTGTGAAACTGCAGGCTAGAAGGTTCTAAAGGGAGGATGACCACCAGAGCCTTAGCTAGCTGGAAACTGCAAGGACGTGCACCCCCTCTGGGCTGATTACATGGGCTTCTGCATCTTCAGGAAGAGATGCCAGTGTGTTTTACAGTCTGGACATGAAAGAGTGCTACTGCATGGAAGGTACAGAAAAGGCTGGCAGATGAGCAGTTGTTAACTGTACTGCTTTTTTTTCTGGTACACACAGGCTCAGACAAATGACAGTGAATCAGATGCAGAAACTAAGAGAAGGCTTCAGAGATCATCTGGATCAGAAAGCGAGACTGATGATACCGATGATGAGAAGAGACCAAAGCGCAGGGGGCGTCCTCGGAGTGTTAGAAAAGATACTGTGGAAGGATTTACTGATGCTGAAATCAGGAGGTCAGTGCTAAGCACAAGAGACAGTTCAAAAACTAAACATAGAAATCCCATGCAGGTGCAGAAAACCCCAGATTAATCCAGGGGGTGTTTACCTGTCAGCATGTCAGTGGTTTAGGTGGAGCTAGTTCATTGGGCCAGCTTTTGCGCTTTTGTATGACTCAGTTTTCTCCCAGCTGATGACCGTAAAGTTCAGGGCTTTGCAAGATGGACTGGATTGTCTTTAGTCAGGCTGCAATGGAGCTGGTGCCTTCCTAAAATTAATCCTTGTTGTAACTGTCCTTTCTGGGCCAAGTGAATTGAGCTAATTCCGTATTACACATGAGGTCTTAAGTGTCATGAGATACAGAGCTGGAGAAGCCAAGGACTCTGTCCTTCCTGACATTTTTCTGGCAGTAGTCCTGCTAATCTGTGCTTTAAGTGAAAGGCAAGCTCTGACAAAGTAACCCCATGAGAAGCACTGATCCTGCTGATCCCAGCAGTTGTGTATCCTTCTGCACTGCGTCCCTGAAGTCAGCTGGGGGCTGAATTCCAGAGCATTATTTTCTTATCTTTTAACTCTTGAACCTTTCCCAAAGATCTTTGTCTTATGGCTCTGCCCGGATGTTCAACCAAAGATGTAAAAGAGGTTTTGAGTTTTCCTTGACACTCTCTCCATCTCTGAGTCGATGTATTTTTAAACAGGAGATGGTCAGACTTCTTAGATTGTGGTAGTTGCCCCACATCCAGCCCTGAAACCACAGAGAAGGAAGGAGGTGTTGTGATGTGAACTATAGCAGCTGTTTAGGTTATTTTGATGTAGCAGAAAGAGGCTGAAAGAGCTCAAGACGAAAAAAAGAAGGGAAAAAATTAACTCATTTAAAAAATAATCTGTACTTGAAGTCACTGGGTCTACTTCCAGCACAAGGTTCAATTGCAGCAACGATGTCTGACTGTTGCCCTAAAGTTGTGTGTTAGTAATGGCAGTGATTTTCACAATAAAAATACGACATAAAAATAAATAGCAGTCCTTGTCGGCAAACCTCTGTGATGGATTGCACCACATTTGGCTCTTCTCTGATGGGTTGTTACACTTATAGCCTGAGTGTTAAAATTACTAATGACATTGATTTAATGCCTCTTTTCTCCTTGGAAAAATGAAGTTAATAATTACCAACATGGTGTGAGCCAATGCTTTCCTTCAGTTTTTTTTTCCACTACAGTTATGAGATGACTCTTTTTTTTTCTCATCTGTCAAGTATCCAGCATTCATAATAATGTTGTGTTCTTTTGCAGCTGAGGTCACAAAACTCCTTGTGGGGGCTAATGGATTAAGCTTCCCAGCCCTGAGTGATGCTTAGCTAATCAGTGTGGAATGCAAGGTTGATAATGTGGCAGGCTGTAATTAATATATTCAAGTGTATTTGTGATATTGGACCCACTTCCTGTGGCAGTTGGTTTAATTTCTGGTTTGGTTTTCTTTTTGTGCTTAGGTTTATCAAGGCTTACAAGAAGTTTGGACTGCCTCTTGAACGGTAAGTCCCAACCTGGCCCTGCTCCAGAGGGTTGTCGGGGTGGGGATGGGGGGCAGCGCGTTGCGTTTCTAAGCACAGCCGTACACACATTGCTATGGGTGTTTGATGCGGCCTCCATGGGCAGCACAAAGCGCCGCTGTGGTATGGTTGGTAACGCAGGCGCTGCCATACGGTCCCTCATGTCTCAGTTGATGGGCTCTGATGAACGCTGTCCGAAAAGCAGCTAGAGCAGTAGTGGTGCTGGGCTGTACATGGTGTCGTCCTGCTGTCAGACTCTGGCCCATGGGGCATTTCCACTCTGGTTAGAAAGGAGAGGGAGCAGCTGTCTGAACAGCAAATGCGACCCAGAACGCTTGCCAAGCCTCTCTGTGCACATTAGTTTCAACACTGAATTTGGAGCATCTTTCTCTTGCTGCTGTATACCTCTTGAAGGGAAGTGGTGAGAGGCACATACCATCCCTGAGCGTGGATCTACAGAGCCCTGCGCGAGTGCTGTGCCCCAGCGTAAGCAAGGGAGGAAGGGAGATGGGCGTGTGTGCTGGGTCTGGAAAGCTGTAGCCCTTGCTGAGGTCTCAGAGCTGAGGCAGGGATCCCTGCATATGTTGTCTGAGAAGTGACTGTTTTTTCAGCTGGTTGTACTCTTCTGTTAAGAAACACAAGGCTTGTGTATGGGCCTTGGTGTTACTAACTTCAGCCAGGCTAAAGGGACAGCAGATGGCAGCTTTCGACCATCAAATGGTGTTAATATGGAACTGGGAAGGCGTGAAGGAACAGTGGACAGTCAGTGAGGGTGCCTGTTGTGCCCAAGGTGGACAGTTCTCACCTTTGCTTTAATAACAAAAAATCCAGAGGATTGGATCAGTTATACTACGTCTGCACTGTGTAATGCAGCTGTTGGACCTGAAAAAAGACTAAAACTGTGTTGTTTCCTGCACGAACTCAACTCGTGCAGGTTTCATACATTTGTACATATAAAGCATTGACTACCAAAACCTATTAAACAATTGCTCAGGAAGTGATAGGGAGGAGAAATGCTGTATCAAATACAAAACTTGCAATTCTTTTTTCCCCTTTTTCAGGCTGGAGTGTATTGCTCGGGATGCTGAGCTGGTGGATAAGTCTGTGGCTGATCTGAAACGGCTAGGGGAGCTCATCCACAATAGCTGTGTGGCAGCAATGCAAGAATACGAGGAGCAGCTGAAAGAAAATCCAGGTGAAGGTAAGCAAGAGGATTGTGTGCTGCTGTTATAATATGGTTCTGGGAGTGTTCCATGGAGCTGGTGAGAAAACCTTTCCCTTGCTGGATGGGGAGGCATGCTGCATTGCAACTTAGAAGTGAAGAACCAGCACACACTTAAACCATCCCATCTCTGCCAGGCAGCTCCCACAACAGAGAAAAACCCCTGACTCTTCTGCTCAGACTAGAAAGTGCCGTTTGGGTCTGCCGGATTCTGCTGAACATGAGTTTTCCTTGGGAGAGGCTGAAGTCATCAGCTTGTTTAATGTTGGGCCACAAGGCAAAGCAGATTATGTTTTAACTGCTTCTGGGATTGGGAATCAAACTGGTGCTGTGTACTCCATGGTAAAGCTGGATCCGTACTTAGCACTTCCCGGGGCTGTAATCATCAACCATTCTCTGTGCTCTTGGTTTGGAGATACAGGGGTCTGGGCTTGATTTCCCACTGGATCTCTGCCTGTTGCAGCTGAACAAAACTACTGAATCAACAGCTCCAGTGTACTTAGATGAATTTTTAAGGAAAAGATACTGGGAGGTGTTTGGAATGCAGATCTAAGTGAGTTAGTGAAAGATAACTTATTTTTGGGGCCTGTCTTAGCAGATAGGCTTATGTTTAAATAAGAGGTTGCAGGCAAGGTCTTGATCTCTGTGTGTCTAGACTTGTTTTTAAAGAGACACTTCTTTCTGTAAGAGTTCTCTTAGTTACTGTGTTTTATTGTTGAACAGGGAAAGGACCTGGAAAAAGAAGAGGTCCTACTATCAAGATTTCTGGTGTCCAAGTCAACGTGAAATCAATCATCCAGCATGAGGAGGAGTTTGAAATGCTGCATAAATCCATTCCGACGGACCCAGAGGAAAGGAAGAAGTGAGTTTGGCTAAGTAGGCAATGCAGAAAGAGGCTCAGGGAGTTTGGATTTTGTAGAGGAAAGGGAATAGCCTGGATATGTGGATTTGCTTTTACCACTCATAGCATTAAAAGCAGCTCTTGTTTGAAATACCTTCAGGTACCGCCTGATGTGCCGTGTCAAAGCTGCCCATTTTGATGTAGACTGGGGAGTGGAGGAGGATTCTCGCTTGTTAGTGGGAATTTACGAGCATGGTTATGGAAACTGGGAGCTAATTAAAACAGATCCGGAATTGAAGTTATCTGATAAGGTAGGTCGCTTTTCTTGTTGCTTACCTTGGGTCCATTGCAGTGTTCATAGAGAACACGTTTGATTTACTCCAGAAACAGATGTTTATGTTTGTAACTGCTCCAAAAATAATAACAATAATAATAAATAATAATGAGCAGAACAGTGACCTCCATGGAATGTTGCATGCTTGATAGAAAGCAGAGTCCTGTTATTTGATTGGCAGTAAATTTTCTCCAAACGGTACCATATGAACCGCCCTGAAGTGATGCAGGAAGAAAATAGTAATAGTGACGTGTGGTTACATGTACAGTATAGAGAGTGCATTGCATAATTGTGACTTGATATTTCCTTGAGCATCTCACAAGAAGCTGAGTCTGAATTTCTGTATGGAAATAATTTTTCACAGATTTGACACTGCTTATGTCAAGACTGATCTGTGTTAGCTTTGAGGGTATAGTTACATCACTGGCTATGGCAGCAAAGCCAGCTGGAAAGCCTCCATCTAGTTCCACTGTTCCTCAGTCATTCCCATAAGAACTGTTTATGGGGCACATGCTGAAATGATCCAGGTTAAAAATAAGTCATCATCCATTGTGTCAGCACAACGGAAGGAGCGCGAACTGCAACACAGAGCTGAGGAACATTGAGAATCTCTACACTGGCTTTGCTGCCAATATGGTACATTCCCATGACATCCCTGCTAGTGTTTTTAGCAAAGATCAGACTGTGGCTGAGAGCCCTGCTACGTGAAGTTCAGAAAGGCATTTTACAATGGAAACAATGGCCTGAGACATGCCACCCAATTTCCAATGAAGTAGGAGAGTAACCTAGTTGGCAAGCTGAGATACTTCCTCCACAAAGTGGCACCTTGCAGCTTTGTTTTCTGCTAAAAATTCTGTGTTTGTATCATTGCTGTAGCAATGTCTCAGGTTACCGGAGGGGTCCAGCCTGTTGTGACAAGGCTGTCATAAACAAATCTGATGTGTCAAGGAGAGTGGACTCAGTTTTGCAACTCAACATCCCAAATACAGTTTGAAAAGGTTTTTTTCTTCTTTTTGCTTACTTACAAGAAAGATTGTAGAGAATCTAGAGAGCTGCCTTGGAGTCCTTTCATTTCTGCAAAAGGCCAAGGGGAAGGATGCTTGCTACGAGCTTTGATTTTGGCTAGGCAGGGAGAGTCTGTGTGGAAGATGGAAGAAATACTTGAACCTTTTTGTTCCCCCAGAAGGTGCAGCATCTCCAACCCTTTGCTGGGCCTTTGCTGCTGGTGTGTATCTCTCTTGTCAAGGTTTTTGATAGGTGTGTGTGAGTGTATTTTTTTTTTCTTCTTTATCAAAGATCCTACCTGTTGAGACGGATAAGAAACCTCAGGGAAAACAGCTCCAGACTAGAGTTGATTATCTACTGAAACTGCTGAAGAAAGATCTGGACAAGAAAGAGAACAAGAAAGATGGGGAAGAGGTGAGATACGGCCACTTGATTATGGGGGTTTCAGGATGAGTGCTTGGCTGATGGCAGGAGACAGCCCATGTTCCCAGGTCACTGAATGTCATCTACATGAAAGAGTATGGACTTGCCTGATTGCGTTGTGACCCTGAAATGATAAGTAGTAAGGGGCAGGTAATTATTACACTTACTGAAGGACTCGGGCTCATCAGGCTTCCTGCCACCCTGCAGGACCTGAAGCTGTTTACAGGATGTTCAGGAGATGGGTTGTGTTGCCAGGGAGCAGCTGTAGCTGTTTGCTTGCTCTGACTTGTGTGTTTTCACCAGGGCAAGCTAAAGAAGAGGAAACCACGAGTAAAGAAAGAGAACAAAGCTCCCAAAGTTAAAGATGAGCATGGGAATGAACTCTGTTCTCCTCGGCACTCAGACAACCAGTCAGAAGAAGGTGAAGTCAAGGTGAGTCAGCTTGGTGGATAGCAGCTTTTCCACGTTTCCTTGACCTATGTTGTTACTGCAGAAATTCACTCCTAGTAAATGCCCTGTGGAGTTGGGGGGAGCTACAGAGTGTGTTCCCACAGGAGACTGGCAAACTCACAAAAACATAGATACAGCTGTTGGGGTGAAAGAACAACCTTTCCCACCCACTCTTTTAGGTTAGTGCTTTAAGTGTTTTGGGGGATCCTAGAATGGCTGCACACACCCACATTGACTTGGAGGAAAGGTTGTCTCGGGACAAAGTCTGTTGCCCTTATAAAGGAGAAAAAGAAGAATTGTTTCCCTCTCCTTTTCAGTACATCAGCCAGTGGTGAGGCTAGAGTTTACCAAGGTCATGCTGTTGCTTAGAAAACCTTCTGTCTGAGTGGTTTGGCTTGTAGTCTAAGGCCTTTTGTTCATGTGCTGATCAGTATCTACCTTAGGGGCTGAGCGTTCTCAAGCGCAGCTGGCATAGGAGAGCAGTGCTTATCTACAGTTTACCAGCTGGTTACAGATTGGAGCTTGTCTACTTTTCCTGCTTTTTTGTCAAGGGTTAGGTGGATTGCAGCATGGGGCTTGCTGTCTGAAGAGGTCCAAATTTGGTTGGACCTCAAAAATTGCCTGCGTTTCAAGGTTTTTATGGAAGAAAGTGTACATGAGTGAGGAACTCTCAACTTTGACTGTACTGTGACTGATTTTATAGGAGGATGGCTTGGAAAAGAGCCCAGTGAAAAAGAAACAGAAGAAGAAAGAGAACAAAGAGAACAAAGAAAAACAGACAACGACCAAGAAGGAAAAGGAAAGTGATAAAGAGAAAAAGAAGACAAAAGACAAAAAAGAGAAGGTATGTGGTTCTCAGGAGCAGTTCAGGAGGCAGGAGAGTCTCTGAGCAGAAGGGCAAGCTATGAGACTTATGATTCATTAAAGGGCCTGTGTGACAAGACACCAGTGTGAAGCACTGTGGGGAGAGGTATTGTCCCTTCTTCAGCCCTTCTGAATTCTTGTTGTGAGGAATTGCAGCAAAAAGTAGAAAGGGGAATATATCCTAGAGCTTGATGGAATGTGAGCAAAAAGGATGAGATTTTGTCACACTGCTTTTAAAGTACAGCTGTCCCTGTGACACTGATACGGCCAAATAGCTGATGTTAAGGAAGAAAAGGGGAAGAGCCTGGAGCACTCAGATCAAAGTTCTGTTTGTTGTCTCTATTTCCCTTTAAATTAAACTCACCTCAAATAACCCAACTGTCCACACCATCAAGACTGTTAAGTTGTCCTTGTCGCTGTTCAGGACTCACCAGAATGAGTGTTTCAACACCCAGTGATGTGTTGTGGAGTAAAATGTCCCTTGAATTTTGGGTACAACTGTCCTGAGGCTGGGTTCAGATTGGAAGAGGGGGTAAAATCTGTAATAAGGACCTGAAGTACCTGTCCAAGGAACAGGTATGTACTGCGTGCCCAGTGTGTTTTGACACTGAGATTGTAAGTGCAAACCAAGAAGTTTTGTTGCACATGTAGGAGAAAATTTGCTTTCCGATATTTTTTTTTTTTTGGTATGGATTTGACTGCAGGTAGGTCATATAAGTCAAAATTTACACTTAACAGGCCGTGATTTAAGGTTGCTTTCCAGAGGGTCTGAGGCCTAGTGACATCCCGTGAAGTTGCAGATCCTCGTAGACATGAGACTGCTCTGAGCTCTGTCCTTTGCAAGGGACATAGATTCTTTAGCTTAACCTCTCTTCCAAGTCTTCAGCATTGATGTTCTCTCCATGACTGTGCATATCGTATTCACGTCCAAAATGTTGGCTCTGACTTCTCTCTACTCCCTCAGGGATGACGTAAAGCTAAAAAGAGGCATTGCCGCTAAACAGTTTGAGATCTTGGGAGGAAATTTGTAGGAGCAGTGCCCGGGTTTTAACAACGGCCAGGAACAATAGTGTGGAGGTAGTTAGTTGGATCACTTGGGATCCTGCAGTCTTGCTCATTGTGTGATGTGTGTAATTTGTGCTTGTAAAGCNGGAGGAAATTTGTAGGAGCAGTGCCCGGGTTTTAACAACGGCCAGGAACAATAGTGTGGAGGTAGTTAGTTGGATCACTTGGGATCCTGCAGTCTTGCTCATTGTGTGATGTGTGTAATTTGTCCTTGTAAAGCTTAAAGGTAGTGAAGCCAAATCTGGAAGTAAAGGGAAGAGATCGCAAGGTCCTGTCCACATTACCGCAGGGAGTGAGCCGATCCCCATTGGAGAAGATGAGGATGACGATCTGGACCAAGAAACGTTCAGCGTAGTGAGTATTTTGCTTGGGAGGTGGGAGAGCAGTGGCAGGAGCCCATCAAGGCAGCCAGGGTTTGCTTACATGTTACCCAAGGATGTCTTTTAGGTGTCAGGGTGTGAGCCCCCTCCTAGTGCCCCACAGTGATTTCCTCCGGCCGATCTGAGAGCATGGCAGAACCACCGTGTATGAGAGCTGTCCGCCAGCCTCCTCTGTGCCTACCTACTGCCTCCTGTAAATGGCACTTCATCTGGAAGAGACTTAAAAATGCTTTCAGCTGCTGATTGTCACTGTTAAAGCGTTCAGATAACTTTCTTCAAAATTCAGCTTTGCATGAGTGCACATGTTCATCCCCCTCCCTCTGCCAGGGATGCCAGTCAGGGCAGAAGAGGGCAGCATGCAGAAGGGCTTTCTTCTTCAGCTCACAAGTTCTCACCACTCATTTGACAGCCCTGGGTTACCGAAGACCCTGCAGCCTTATGTGGCAGTCTCTCTCCTGTAGAAGCCAGGGAGCCATTGGGGCTCTTCCAGGCAGGGAAATACAGGAGAGTTTTGAGGGTGACCTTGTATGGCTGTAGGAGGTACAGAATTGTCTGAGCTGTAAGCGCTTCCCTAGTTGTGTAAATGCTCTTGCAGTAAACACGCCTGCAAGGCTTGTTGTAAAAATAGCCTTTTAGTAAAAGGCATCATGGGAGACTTGCACAGTGAAATGCTGAAATACCACTTTTTAAAAACAATTTTCTAAATGCAAATCTGTGTATTTGCTGCAGGTGCAGTGTTATTTTTGTCTGTTTTTTTCCTTGAACTTCCCCTCTGAGATACACGAAAGGTCCAGTCAGGCAGTCAAAACCTGTCTGATTTACTGTCTGTGCACAGTGTTGATGTGCACAGTTGAAAAAGATGGTGCTTTAATCTCATCTCTTCCAGTTTTGGTAAAAGTGAAAGATAAAAGCGACCACAGATGGGAATGGACAGGGAGGCAGTTGAGTAAGCACTCTTTCAGCCGGGGCGGTTGGTTCAGTGTGTCAGTGCTCAGTTATGCTTCCCTGCCTGCCGTGGGATCAGTGCAAGAGCAGACTGTGCACGGTTACGGTTTGCAAAGCAAATTGTTCCCCTCTAAAAGGGAGGGGCAGTGGAGGTGGGGGAGACTGTTATCTTTTCCTGATTTACTGCAGCATGTCTAACAAATTGCTGTTTTCATAGCTGATTTCTCCTTGCCTAATGGTCGGATAAAGCTTAACATCTCGTGCTAATGAACTTCTTCCAGCTGTCTGATTAACAGGGGAACAGTGTAGAGCCCTGTGCCAAATGAATCACTTTCTGCTCTCGATTGCTTTTTCAAGTGCAAGGAGAGGATGAGACCAGTCAAAAAAGCACTGAAGCAACTTGATAAGCCTGATAAGGGACTGACAGTTCAAGAACAGCTAGAGCACACACGCAACTGCCTCCTAAAAATTGGGGACCGCATCTCTGAGTGCCTTAAAGCCTACACTGACCAGGATCACATCAAGTTATGGAGAAGGTGAGGGATCATTTTGTTTTCTTTGGCTGATCTATGATACTTTATAAAACGGTAGTCAGAGGCTGCTGGGTTTTATTGTGGATGAGTGTGCCTCTTGCCTCTTATTTAACCTGTGAAATCTTGCATTCTCTAGCCCACTTGGTCCATGACCAGCCTCAGGTGAGGATTTTGTCTGCAAGTTGTGCTGGTTCCATTTAAATTGATTTCAGAGCTAGTTTAGATAAGCCAGTGCAAATCTCTTTATTTTACACTGAAGAACCTGGTTCCAGGTCTCGTGATCATCCTGTCCTAGACTGGGTTGGGACTGTTTTCCAGAGAGGGCAGTACTGATTTGATGTTGGTTTGAAAGCAGTTGGCAATTAAACTGCTGAGGTAGGAGTTAACAGCAAATGTTCATGTCCTTCTAGGAACCTATGGATTTTTGTGTCAAAATTCACAGAATTTGATGCCAGAAAACTGCACAAACTCTACAAGATGGCTCATAAGAAGAGATCACAGGAAGAGGAGGTGAGATCTGAAGTGCCTTCCCTCCGCTTGCTGTCTTCAAAAGTTGCTGCACTTGGTCAATACTTTCTGCCTCTTACCATGGGCTTGCTTTATTGTTATTGGCAGTCTGTGATTTTCTTAACATGTAAATAGCCTGGTTGCATTTGCCTCCTCTTTCATGTGGCGTTTCTCCCTTCACCCAGCAACACTAATCATTTTGTCCTGGCTTTTCTGACCAAGAAGAAGCATTGCTTCATGTGGCACATTGTGTTGAGTTGACCTTCAGAGTGAAAAGCCTGGGAGTGCTGCGCTGTAGAAATAGGATGTAGAAGGAGAGCCACCTGGGGCAAAACCGTGCCTGTCCTCCACTACATTTGTACTATTGCCATTCATACCATGCTTGGGCAGAGTTGGTTCACCAAGTCCTCAAAGAGATGGGTGGCCTACAGGATGGGGAGTCTGCAGAAAAATCCAGAGCCTGACAGACAAGGCCATTGCTCCCATAGTCTGAATCTTTTGGTGGTAGAGTGGTCGAGCTGTAACGCTGTCTTCCACCTTGCAGGAGCAGAAGAAAAAGGAGGACATGTCCAGCATGAAGAAGCCGTTCCGCCCAGAGCCTTCAGGCTCCAGCCGCGATTCTGTGATGTCGCAGTCTCACGTGCCTCACAATCCTCATTCCCAGAAGATCCACCTGCCCCCTTCCCATGCTCAACAGCAGATGCACGGGCACCCACGTGACAATTATGGCCATCCAAACAAGAGACATTTCAGCAATACAGGTGAGCGCTGACAAGCCAGGAGAAACCATCCCTTCTAACCTAGTGGCTTTTTGCTCTTTGACACAGATCCTTCTGGGACTTGTGGCTGGTCAGGTTTAAAGGTGTTGGGATGGAACATATATTACCACTGTACTTATTGCTGGACTAGAAAATATGATGTTATAGTGACAAAAAGAGTATAAGAACAGTCCAGAATAAGATTTGATAGAATAATGATAAAAAATTCAAAGAACAAAATGGGTCCCACGTAGTTTAGGGAGGAGAAAGTTAAAGGGGCACAGCAATAGTTAGCATTTCTTTGAGAATTCAGCAAAGTAATGGGCTTAAACTAAAGTGGAAGAGGCGCTCACTGGTGCTTTCCTCATTGCAGACCGAGGAGAATGGCAGAGGGATCGAAAGTTCAACTACGGTGGCAACAGCAACCAGATGTGGGGTGGGGAGCGGCATCACCAGTATGAGCAGCACTGGTACAAGGACCACCACTATGGGGATCGGCGATCTCGTGGAGACCCCCACCGGAGCTCTGGGAACTACAGACCAAATAACCTTTCCCGCAAGAGGCCATATGAACAGTACAACAGTGACCGAGACCACAGAGGCCACCGAGATTATTACGACAGGTAATTAATTCCTTTTCATCTCAGAAAGGATGGGAGGAGTTTGCAATGGTGCACCTGGCTGCAGTGGCCAGGCTTTCCTTGTGGAACTGATGTCCATCCATTCATTTTCTCTCTGCAGGCACCACCACGATTCCAAGCGTCGACGATCTGATGAGTTCAGGCCTCAGAACTACCACCAGCAGGATTTCCGACGAATGTCTGATCACAGGCCACCCATGGGATACCATGGCCAAGGACCTTCAGACCACTACCGGTCCTTCCACACAGACAAATCGGGAGATTACAAACAGCCTCTCCCTCCACCTCACCCTGCAATGTCAGACCCTCGCTCACCCCCCTCTCAGAAATCCCCCCACGACTCCAAGTCACCTCTTGATCACAGGTCACCCCTGGATAGGTCATTAGAACAGAAAAACAATCCAGACTATAACTGGAACATTCGGAAAACATAAAGTGACTGAGAGGCGGGAAAGGGCATGTCTAAAACACTTGGTTTGATGCAACAGCGTCTGGTTTCTCCAAGCCAGCAACCAGAAACTCTGAACATGCTGCTATCATCTTGCTGGGTCAAGGAGGATTTTGGGGGAGTAGGTAGAGGAAGATTTTTTTTCCTGGTTCTTCGTTCTTGTTTGGATTCCCATTTCCTTTTCCCCTCTTCTACAATTGAACATTGGAACCAGCCTTGATGCCTCGTTCTTTGTTTTGTTTTTGTTTTCCTCATTCTGGTGGACCCAGGGGAATTTTGCCCAGCCAGTGTTTCCCCAAACCAAGAAGGCGGATCGATGCTGCTTAGGATTGTGCGGAAGGCTGTGTGCCTGCTCTGACTTAATGTTACGTGACAGATGCTGCTTTGGGATTGGGGATAAACTGGTTGGGCTGGGCTTTGTGTGTAACCGGCATCGGGCAATAGGAGGGACATTCAAGGAGGGACAGGAGAGTCACTCAGCAGCCAAGCTTGGTTGAAAGAGGGACTTGATGTCCCTGCAGAGTGACTCCAAAGGAGTTGGAGCTGCGCTGGTGACAATCCATCGCTTTCCTGGCCACATTATCATTTCCATGTCTTTATCCATTTCAAGAAACTGGCTCTGCTTTGATTGCTGTTGCATCCCCTGCAACAGAAGAGGTGTGTGGGGGGGGGGCGGATCTTTCTCCCATCTCCGGGGCTGGAACTGGTAAATCTTGACTCTGGAGGGCTTTGGCATATGTGAGGAAAAAAAAAAGAGACTTCCTTAGCAAAGACTTAGTTCACTTCTAACCAGTAGGAAAGAAATGGGGGTGAGAACAGTATTTCCCAGTGGACAGGGCTCAGGAATTCGTAACAAAACTCTTCTCTTCTGACATGGGCAGCTTGGATGGTCCAGGAACTAACACAGATGCTGGTACTAATACAGATGCAAAGTACCAGAACAAAAGTAAGCTCTGGGCCTCTGGGGATCCTGAAGCTCCTAATCTCCCTGCCGCTGTTTCTGGGCGAGTCATTTGTGCTTCATGGAACAGGTATCACAAACCTTTACTGCAACCAAAGCATAAGGGATGGTAGAGCAGAGTTAAGTAGGAATCCAGCGGACTGATCACTGTTGAGTGAACGGTCATCTTCGTGCCACTGTTGCAGCAGTAGCTCTGAATGGCTAAAAGTACCTGCATTAAATGACCTTCTGTCTGCCTAAATTTGGAAATGTGCCTGAGGACTTAGCACCTAAGTGAGCAGGGAGAGAATGAGGAATTCAGGACTGGGTCCTTAAAAATCCTTGGAGCAAATGTCTTAAGAGGAGTCTGCAGCCCAGCTCAGTGGACTTCAGAGCACGCAGTCCTCCAGGTATTCGAGCCACAGCATATGATGCAGAAGTGTCCAGACTGGAGAATGGTGTGGTTGTGCACAGATTGCTGGCCAGAAGAAGCTTGGGTGATTGCTATTCAGGTCCTACGTCTTGTTCATAGTCACATCCCTAGAGAACACAAAGCTCTCCTAACAGCCGGGCTGCTCAGAGCATGGTGTCTGGGGATGCTTTACCTCCCAGAGCTCAGTATTAAAAGACCAGGCTGTTCCAGGCTTCTCTTTTTAGTGGGGCACAAAAGCTGGGCCTCCTGTTAAAGATGCCAGTATCTGACCCTAATAAGCTGTGATGTCCTTTCCCCGAAAGACTGAGAGGTGATGGGTGTTCAGGGCTGGCTTCCTGACTCCAGCAGGTGCCTTGGAATGTGCACACTAATACCTGACACTAACACCCTCCATGTCCCTGCTCTGTGCAGTGTGTCCCTTGAAATCTGCTGCCCTCCCTCACTCCTTTCTGAGCCCACTGCTTTAACGGGACACAACGGGAAGTATTTTGCTCCCTTTTGTTTTTATTTTGCAAGATTTCCACGAAGTGCAGGGCAGTTTTTCTCCATTAGGGACACTGTACTGCCCCGAGAAAGTGTTACACTTGTGTTTACCTGTGCGGGAGGAGGTGAAGGCAAGTCTTCCACAGTCTGCCTTGAAGCTGCTGGGTGATGGGATGTGTTGAGACAGAGTGTTCCCGCGGTGTTTCTCACTAAGCTGTGATTGCAGGTGCGCTTGGTGTGGTATTCAACACAGAGGTCCTTTCTTTTCAGAGGTATTAGCTTTTAATGTGAAAACGGAAGAAACCTCAGGGGGGCAAAGAGAGTTGCTCTTTTTGTTCACCAAGCGGTGCTATCATGATGGGAAGTTCGTGCCATACACTTGTAGCAAAAGGCAGTACTGGCCAGACCAGTGTTACGGTTGGTGCAGGAAAACTTTGAACCCTGGCAAGAGGTGTTTTCTGTGTCCAGATGTGGGGGTTTCTTTCGGCTCCCTGTCCCAGGTACGAGGATGGCGGGGGTTTCCTTCTTGTGCAACAACAAAAGCTTTACCTACATCCATGGAAGAGCTGTCCCTGCTGCCACGTTAGCCTGATCCTGATGTCGCATAGTTTTGTTCACTCGTGGTGGGTGGGTCTTCACTCGGTTTGGCTTTAATGAAGCTGGAGAATTAGATGTGGGAGAACGTCCTCCCTGAGTGCACACGCATGTGTTTCATGTCCCCTCAACATAGGGACCATAACCAGACACAGTCCCTTGGATGTGAGTGAGATCAGAGAGGACAGGTCCGCAGCCATAAACTTCACTGCGATGTTTGTGTCAGCATCTGGCACAGCTCTTCTTTCCAAACCAGCTGTGGGATTCCCTTCAGCCTCTGTGCAGGAAAAAGCAACTTGCTGGGGTTTTATTTTAAAAAAAAAGAGTTTTTCAGCCCGACCCCTTCGGAAATAGTGTAAAGCTGTGAATTCACGGGATGGAAGTCCTGCAGATCAAAACCTGCTGTGGACAGGTGATGTGGTGCCCGACCGAGATGGATACTTAACAGCGCTCCGAAGTTCTTAGGTGAACCGTTTGTGATCCACACAAAAATACTACTCTGCTTTCACCCATTTCCTCCCAACCTCCGCCTCCCCTCCAGGGAGAGGAGGACTCTTTACTGTAAAAATACGGACTTTTAAACCTGTCGACTAAAAACAGTAATTAATATTAATTTATATTTGTGAAAAAATGCCACTGTCCTAGTGATTTCTGATGTAAATATGTTGTTTATATAGTATGTATTAAATTTTCCTACATTGTAAAACTGCTGTACTTTTGATTCTTGTATATTAAAAAGTGTTACTGAGATTTTCAGAACCGCGCCATTGTGGTGTGTCTGGGGGGTCCAGTGGCCCCTCGGTACAGCGGCAGCTCTCGTGGAAGCACAGGGCAAGTGCCTAAAACTGGGTCTGTTACGGGGTCGCAGGGCCCTTTCCTGCCAGCCATAGGCCTGCCAGGTGGGATGGGTATTTTCGCTGTGCAGGAATAAGCATGTTCTCGGCTGTTTTACATAGTTTTGCAGTCTGCGGTGACAGAGACTTGGAAACCCCTTCCCATGGGAATTTCTACCCCATCAGGAGAAGCCATGCATTTCATCACCCATTTCCACCAGCATTTTGCTGGGAATGGTACCAATGTTTGTTTGTCCAGCCTCTGTCTTTTCTGGATCTCTGAGGGTGTGTAAGTGTTTTTGCCCCTTCCTGGGGAGAATTCCCCTTTCTCTAGGAGAAACCCTGCTCCTGCTGCATCGCTGGAGTTCTCCGCTCTGTCCCCAGCCCCTCCTGGGCAGGATGTGCCTCTCCCATCTCCCCAGGTGGCATGCTGTGGCATCCTGCAGGCTGCTTTGCTGTGGTCTTCACCTTCCACCCCTTCACACTGAGGCCCACGTGGCAAGACATGGGGCAGGGATGGAAGCTATTTCTCCCGAGTTGTAAGAGCTCATTGTAAAAGGCTTTTTACACCTGTAGCCACTGGGTCCAGCCCTTCCCAGCCTCTCTGCTCCTGAGCCAAGTTTCAGCCAAGACTGAAATTTCACAGCTGAGTTACATGCCCCTGAAAAACAGGATTTCCTAAGAGAAAGAATGACTAGCTGTTAGCTGTGGGGCTGCGGCAGGGAGAGGGGGCTCAGTTGGAGGGGGGCGCGGGGACTATGGGGAACTGGTCTGGGTGTCCCTGCCCGGAGCACAGAGGGGTGAATCTACATGAGGCAGGTGACCTTTTTAATTCAGTGCTGACTCATCTTTTATCCAGGGGTACCCACAGGAACGCTGGAGAAGCAGGGACCTGAGGAACCAGAGCAGTGGGACAGATAAGGATACAGGCATCCTGACACGGAGGGATGTTGGCATCGGTTCCTTGGCCCAGCTCAGCCTGGCATCTCCCTGCCAACCCATATCTGCAACACCATGCTGCAAACAGTTAAATCCTGAGGCCTTGTCAAAACCGATGGGGAAACGACCGCTTGGTGTGATGCAACCTCCACACCTCTGCAGGCCCAGTGGGTCCCACTGGAGCTCTCGGAAAGGACACGGTCTATGCTGTGCTGTGGCCATCCCAGGGTGCTGGGCAAGGCTGGGAACCCGGGCTCGGCTGTGTCCACATTGCACCGGCTGCAGCCGTGGTTGCTGCCACTGGCTTATCTCGGTGAGGGGACCCCTTGCCCCCCAGGGTGGTGGGCAAAGCTGTTGTGCATCCGCAGGGAGCAGGACCCCCAGCCCTGCCTCACCCCCTGCAGTGAGGGAGCAGGGAGGCCCAGAAGCCCCCGCTTTTTGCTTTATGCCGTGCCAGAGCGGACCCTCTAGAGGGCAGCCGGTTCCCAGCAAAATGCAACTTTTTGGTGAATAATGTTTTTCAGTTGTGGTTATTCCCAGACAGCAGAGTGCAAAGGGCAGCTGGGTGGCCATGGTGTCCCCGCTGAGCCCGAGTGGTTGGATGCAAAGCTCAGAGCAGCCGAGGCCAGCGGATGGGCAGGCACAGCCAAAATGGGGCTTGAAACCATACCGGAGATACCATGCTGCGGAACACGAGCAGCCATCCACCAAGGGACCATGTGCTTCAGAGAGAAGGGAGGATGGGATGGGACCTCGGAGCCCCCAGGAGCTGCCCACTGAGGCTGCACCCTTGCCGCCCGTGGAGCACGACCTGGAGAGCAATTTGGAACTCTGAGATGCCACAGGGTCATTGCTGCCACCACTGCCCCGGTGTCCCTGCATGGCCTGTGCCTTACCCGCTCACCCCCTGGGGAAGCCTGAGTGCCACACACCATTAACGAGGATGGGGCATCCCGGTCACTCGGGGGTCACCGTCCCCTTACACCAGCACTTTGTCCCTCCAGGAGATGCAAGGGAGCTCTTGCCGCCTGCTCGCTGCCTGAGGCTGGTGAGCAGGGAACCACGGGTGACCTCCTGGCAGGGTAGCGAGCGAGAAAGACCCTCAGCCCCCTGTGCTCTTGGCAGTTTTTGTGTGACTTAGCAGGTTTGGCTAAAGCCAAGCTCTCGTGAGCTGGTGCAAGTGGTGGCGGAGTGGGTTTGGCCCTTCCCAAAAGCTGCCGGTTCTTCAGAGCTCTGACGGAGGGGCAGGTCAGGTCTCACAGCTCCACTGCTGAGTGTCTTTGGGCATGGATCTGCCCAAATAATGTGTGTTTTCACTCGGTGCCAGTGTCCCACCTGCCCTGAGCGTCTCCCTGGCCCCAGCTGCACAGGCAAGGAGTCCATCAGCTTTTCAAAAAAGGAAAATCAACAAAGAAACAGTTGCACCTTTGGTTTCCCTCCTTAGAGGGCAGTAACAGACCCAACCGGCACCAAGAGCCCAACAAAGGGGAGATCATCAAAAAGGAAAATTATCGGGGTCCACATCCCAACTGCTGGGGTGAGCAGGGGAAGGGCGAGGGTGCCCCCTCGGACTCCATTGCTGCACAGCTCCTTTCCCAGTGAGGCCCAGCTCCAACAGTGTTCATTACCTGTCTTTTCTCCCCCCACCCCCTTTTTATTTTTCTCATTTGGCTGCAGATAAACAAAACTCCAGGGTGGAATTCCCAGGAGAATATAGGACAGAAATGAGCTCTCAAAGGGTCCTTGGGTTACAGGTGGAAGACAGCTGCTTTAGAGTGAATGCAGAAATGCGGCAGCACTCGTGTCCTGAGTGGCAAACAGCAAACACCCAACACACCGGGAACAAAACGAGACCCACTCCTTTATTGTCAAAAAACCTCAAACTTTACTTGCGTTTCGCTCAATAAATAATTTACAGTATATACATGCGGTGGCACTCCCGTGGGTCTCAACACAGGGAGAAGGTGGGGGGGGGGCCTTCTCGTAACACCCCCACCCTTTGCCTACGTATTTTTTTGTTTCCAAGTATCGGGTCTTTCTTGGCCACACTTCACCATTAACCAGAACTGGGTCAAACACAACCAAAATAAAGTGCTTCACTGTTTGCTTCTAAAATAGGGATACCCCAACCACCGTACAACAGCCAGCCACCACTGGAGCGCTCACCTGGGCAGTGGGACTGAGCCATACCATAACCAAACAGACTTTCCTTGGCTGGAAATTACTTCTAAACCACAGCGCATCATGCCGTAGGGTGATCGCTATATAGGAAAGGGAGGTCTGGAGGGAAGCATGGACTTGTTGGCACGCTGCGGCTTGGTCAGCTAAGACTGCTTGAAGTAGCGCAGTGCCTTCAGGGCGATGCTTTGCACAGCGGCTGTTACCTGTGGGGTAACATACCAAGAAACGAATGTTTCCTCTTACCCAGTGACAACTTCTGGCTTTCAAAACTTGTGTTTCGGATTTCTAGGGAAGACAAAAACTTGGTTCTTTCTTTAACAAAGGGAACAAGAAGTCCAAATCAGCCTGGCCGAGCAACTAGTGCACTGGGAAGCTAAACTGTCCTGTGCCGCAGTCCAGGGGTGGCTCTCCCCAGCACCTCCAAACTGTGATATCCTTATTTCAAAACCTCCCAAAACAGAAAACCTGGGGCACCAGCAAACAAAGCAAGGAGCAAAGTAGTAAACACATATTTTTGTTTCTTTTCTTTCCTTAAACATTTAAAAACCAATTACATCTCTTCATCTGTACAGTCACACGAGATCAATGCCAGGGCTCTATATATTAAAGAGACAATATAAATTACATCCAATGACACAATTTTGCATTTCTCTGCTGCTTTACAAATGGAGCTCTAGAGCTGTTAGGACACCATGAATAGTCACGTGGAGTATTTACACCAGGCTGCCTCTCGGCACCAGTTCAGACTGCCAAACATAGCCTGTTCCCACCTCTTTTGGTGCTAGCTTGCCTCATCACGCCTGGAGACCTCCCTTGAGAGTAGGAGGTGCCCCCATGAGTGACACGTGTTTTGGGGCTTGTTTCTGGGAACTTCCCCCTGAGGAAAGAAGAAACCCACCAGGAGGTCTCCAAGATGCAAACCAAAGGTGGTCTTGCTGTTCATTCCGTGAGCAATGACATGAACCACAGAGGAACATGGAGAGGAGGAGATGGGCAGCGCTATGTGATGGGGGAAGGAGATTGTTGATGATTTTGAGGCAGGGAACAGACATCTAGAGGCAGCTGGGGGTCCTCTGCTGCATCCCATCTCCGGGCTGGATTTCTAACATTGCCCCATTTCCAATCCAAGCCCAAAAGGGCTTAAGGTGCAACTGGTCTGCAATGGGGTTGCAAGCCGTGGCCCCAGGATGAGGAGCGGAGCAGAGACCTAGCAGCAAACAAACAGAGCGCGACGCTCCTGCTCCATCCCGGGGCCCGGCCGAGCCACGGGCAGGTGAGCGGGTGCAGGGCTGGAGGGAGGTGTGCGCTGGCTCTCCCACTGAGCAGCCTCCCCGCTGCCAGTTTTAGGGGACTGGAGAGCAAATGGTGCGAGGAACTCATCCAACGCTGGGCAGAAGTTGCAGAAACCACTTGAATACTGGCCAGGTTTCTCCCGTTGCCATCAAGAGTCCTCGGTGGGTCCGGGCAGAGACAAGGGAGCCAGGAATAAAACTACTGAGTGAATCAGCCAAATGAACTGGCTAGAATAGGAGACGTCCTTGAACCACAGCAAACACAAGCCGAGGCTTGAGGAACGTGTCTTCCTTCCACCCAGAAGATGCCTGGCACCAGTGGCTGGGCAAGCATGGGACCATTCCCCACCACTTCAGCTCCTTGCACCACTTTCTGCAACAACGGGGCTGTGGACAGAGCAGGACATGCTTGAAAAGCAGAGCAAGGCCCCAGCGAGCAGAAAGCCCAGCCCCGTTGTGCCCCATCTCGCTGCTCTGCGCCCTCCTCGCAGACTCTGCTCTCCGAAGACAAAGCCACGTTCATGCACGCCAATGTCTTATTCACCACGTGCATTTTCGGGACCTGGGGGAGCACTACAAGGAGGTTCGGGCTCCTTGGCACCCACACTACTGGGAGGAGGAGGAGGAGAAGAGGGGGTGGTGAGGAAGGTCCAGACAAGGTACAGTTCAGCAAAAACTCCTGACTGGTCCCATTGGGCAGCATGTTCACCCCAGGCAAGAGCTGGGAAGGTGAAGGACCTGGTGCCGAAGAGAGGGGCTGAGATTTGAGGACAGCCCATGAGGCTCTGATATCCAGCCTCCTGTTGTCCAGCATCACCATCTCACCCCTGGTTCCCTCTTGCTCCCCTTTCCCCTCTCTCCACGGCATGAAGGAGCAAACCTCTATAACAAGCACAACCAACACTGACTCAAACACAGCAGTGCTACCCAGAGGGCTGGGGGGGTCCCCAAGGGAGCCGTGTTACCCGGGGCCAGGTCCCGTGTCCTTTCATAGAGGTGCAGCTTGTCTTTGTTGGAGTGAAGCATCTTCACATCCTCAAAGGCATAGTAAGCAGCCAGCATGAAGTTGACGTCCCCCGTGGTGAGGAGGTCGAAGACGCAGGACTGAAAGTAGAGGTCCTCCACGGGCAGCTTTTCCCTGCACTTGGCCGTGGCTGTTTCATACGTAAAGGCCTCGGGGGGGGCCGGCATGCTTGGCCCCTTCCTACGAGCACGACCCTCTGTGGCCTGAGCTGAGCGGATGGTCTGGAAGTCAATCTGTTGGTTGAGTGGACAACCACGGAGGCACAGGTAGAGGCCCTGACTGTCCCGGTCCTCCACGGCGTTGACCACCTCCTCCGGCATGCGCACGGCAAAGGTGAGGTATCGGCCCACCTGCCTCACCACAATGGTGGTGCCAATGTACTTTGCCTGGATCTCGATGTGTTGGCCCGACACCTTTTCAGTGATCTTCAGGCTGTTGGCTCCGTGCTTGTCGCCACCGTTCTTGGAGCCGTCAGCAAAGGCAGCGGGGAGCTCGTCCATCTCTGCCTGGTACACTTTCTGGTCCACACACTCCTGGAAGCTCTTGAAGATGATGGTGAGCTGTGGGGGAGGAAAGAAAGGAACAGGGTCACAACCAGCAATGACCATTTGAGAGCATACGGCCACCACCAGGAGCAGCATGGGAGGTGGAAAAGCTATTTGCTCAGCCTGGCCGGGAGCGTGACCCTCAGCTCATAGGCAGGTGCTTCATCCTGAGAAGTTGCCCCAACTTTTAGGCATCCGGCCATGGCCATCCTGCTTCAGCATAGGGATGAGGACACTGTATATGCAGTCAAGACCCAGAGGCTGGACTGAATGTACCACCTGGATCTGTGCTGTTATTTGCAGGCCCAACACAGGAGCTCCCTTGTAGCTGGAGCTGGGTGGAGTATCACTACTCACAGGCCTGTGGCGGCATGCCCTTGCTTGCAGCACTGTCTTGCCTCCAGGGCCTGGCAGATGGCAGACAGGGATGAGCCCTGACTCTTTCAGAGGAGGTGGAGCTTCTCCTCTGGCTCCCATGGCATTTACATCCCAAGGGCTGGACCTCTGGCTGGAGGAAGAGGGGTAGACCAGAGCACATCATGCAAAAACAGAAAGAGCCCCATGGACCAAGAGGCTCCCATCCTTTCCAACAGCACAGGGTCCTCTAGCAATGCTCTCCACAGCTCATGCTGCAGATCTCATGACTAATCCCTCTTCACCACAAGCCCGTGAGGCCTATAACGGATGAAAAGGCTCAATTAAGATGGTGATTCTGAGATCAAGTCTAGAAATTGCAGGTCCCTGAGGTCTGTAAGGACCACCTTCCACAAGCCAGACCCCCCTTGCAAGCTTCAGCAGGTTTTGATGTCTTTTGGTAGGTAAGGAGTTGAGAGCATCATTAAGTATCTTTAAGGAGGTTTATTAGGGACAGGTCAAAACCAAAATGCCAGCTCCATCTCAGGCTAAAAAGTCACATCCAGAGCTGAGCAGCAGTCCCTGTCCTACATGTGCCTCTCTCCTCCCACCACACGCAGGGAGAAGCAGAACTCCCAGACACGACGGGACTGGACTCCAAAAGCAAGAGGACACCTCCTCCTGATCCTCCCTTTTTTTGGCACAAAACGTCGCCCGTTAGCTTTAGAGCTTCTGCACCACGGAGCAATGTAAGAGTTTATCAGCTCCAGGTCTCTCCTGAAGCTGAGGCCATGCCACGCAAGTCCTGCTGTATCTCAGCAGCACATTTTCACTTGGGTTTTCTCTGTGTTTGCCTTGTACCTTCAGGATGTTTACTTAGCCTGTCAAAGCACCTCCAGAACAGACTGTGCCCCACAAAATGCTTTGACTTGGCTGCAAACCACAGAGATAATTACGAGCCTAGGCAGAGGGGAAGGCAGCGTGAGGAGCTCAGCGCTCTCCAGGCTTTTCCCTGTAAGCTGGCGCCTCTGTGGAGAGCAGCCCTGGGTTTGCTTGGACCTTGGATATCTCCCAAAAGGTGCCACCACCATTCCTGGTCCAGCTGTTCACAGCAACCTGGAGTCCCCCGGGTGGGAGCCGTCTTAATTTACAATCTCCTACTTTGGCCATGATGGCCCTCTGAACTGCAGCATCTCAGCCTGCTGACCATGATGGGACTGGATGCACTCGTGAAGCAACCACCAGCCATTTAACTGAAGGTTGGGACAAACGAAGGATGGGTGCCTGACATTTAGGGCCAAACGCTCAAATTTGGAGGAGCTCCTACCCGTTCTTACCCGCCCCAAGGAGATGTACAAATGGTGGAGGAGACAGAAGGTGGAAAGAAAGGCTGTTGAGAAGCACCTCTGCCTGTGCCCACCTCGGCTCACCAGGACATGCCCAAGTCTCACCTTGCTGGTGGCGGTGGCCGCAGAGCCAGGCAGCACTGGTGTGTTGGTGACCTGGACATTCAGGTAGTTATTGTCTATGAGTGGCCAAGCCCCTTGCACCTTGCAGGTTTGGAAAGTGTCTGTGAAAGTCCTGAGGTGAGGGTCCCCAAAGAGCCCGCAGTGGGTATAGTTGGGGGTGGCCGAGTGTTTGTGAAAGCTCTTCTCATAGTGGCAGATTTCGGGGCTGTCAGAGCGCTCCTGGCTATCCCCGGGGGGCAACGTCCGGAGGCGGGGCTGGGACGTGGGGCCATCCTTGGAGCAGTTGTGTTGCACCATGAGATCGTCTATGCCATGCACGGCGGAGTGGTAGGCCAGGTCGCCCCTGCAGGTGCGGGCGGTGCGGCGGGTGCAGTGCGCGTAGGCGCGCAGCGCTGTGCAAAATTCGGGCGCCTCCTCCGTGCCCTGGTGGTGGGAGCCCGACGTGGCTGCCCAGAACTCAGAGTTGCACTTGAGGATCTTGCATGGAGACGTCACTGTGGGAAGAGAGGAAAACACATGGTGGTCAATGCTTGCATGCCCGCATGTGGGGCATCCAACTCTACCGCCAGCAAGAGGTTGGTGTCCTCCTCCCGCAGCCCAAACTCATGACATTGGGTCTACCGCGTGATGGGGCCTTGCTCACCAGACATGACCCAACTCTCCCATGACCCAACTCTCATGCATCAAAGCCAAAGAAACCAACAGGATCTGCCCCAATTTAAAGCCAAGAAGCAAAAGAGCATCCAGCCTTTAGGTTAATGCTCCTGGGGGAAAACCAGAGTGTGGAAGAATGGGATATATTCATTAGAAGGGATAAGGGAGGTTCATTAATGTGGGGGGAGATGCAATCAGGTTTTTAATGCCTTCCTAGGGTTTGACATTCAAAGCTCTGTGCTGCATGAATTACTGTGTTGTGTCCAGACTGAGCTCTACCAGTGCAAAAAACTATATGCCTTCACAGGCACAGGGAAACCCAGCACCGGCATGACCGCTGTGCCCCAGACACATGTCGGCGTACAGACGTTAGAGCAGGATCTGTGCCGGGACCAACCCTGCAGTGGAGCTGGCAGCCACCCCGCCATCCTCATGGCTGCAGTAGTGCTGCACTTGCCAGCGTCCCTGTGCCCCCAGAACGAAGCAGGAGCCAAAAAACCTCCTTCCTGCCTGCCATACGCCTCTGCCCAGCCCTGGGAGCCGGTTCTCCACCATGGCTCACTGAGAGAGAACAAGAGGTAGAGGAGAAAAACCGGCACGGCAGGGTGCGAGGATGCCAGCAAGCCCCCGCCTCCCCTTCGCACCTGCCTTGCGTTGCCTGTGCAGAGGTGAAGCCCCCTTTGCCGGGCTCAGCCGGAGCCCCGGTGCTTGCTGGCAAAGCAGAGGAAGGCAAAGAAAAGTCAGATCCCATCCCGTCCCCCCCCACCCTGGCACCAACGTCAGCTCCCCAGGGCAGCGTGGCTTCCCTGGAACAGACCTGAAAGCAGCTGTGCAAAAAGCATGCAGCCATTGCTGAACATCGCACCAACACTGCTCCGCCCGTGCCAACAGTGTTTTCCTTCCTCACCTCTTCACCGACCCCCTTGAAGGCCTTGGAGGCAGACGGGCTCAGGCACAAAGGGCAGCAGGACGAGAAGAAAAGCCCCGCCATTTCCAGACGCTTTCCTGGTGCCTCTCGCAGGCATACACGTATATTCCTGTCTCGGGGTTTGTTTAGAAGGAGGCTGGCAAGGCATCTGTGCCAAAACCATTTCAGATTTGTTTAAAAAGAAAGTTACAAACCCCAGTATTGTTTCAGGGAAAACAGTATGTTTTAGTTTTAAACACTGCAGGGCTGGAAAGCTAAACATAGTTGGGGCTGGAAANATTTCGGGGCTGTCAGAGCGCTCCTGGCTATCCCCGGGGGGCAACGTCCGGAGGCGGGGCTGGGACGTGGGGCCATCCTTGGAGCAGTTGTGTTGCACCATGAGATCGTCTATGCCATGCACGGCGGAGTGGTAGGCCAGGTCGCCCCTGCAGGTGCGGGCGGTGCGGCGGGTGCAGTGCGCGTAGGCGCGCAGCGCTGTGCAAAATTCGGGCGCCTCCTCCGTGCCCTGGTGGTGGGAGCCCGACGTGGCTGCCCAGAACTCAGAGTTGCACTTGAGGATCTTGCATGGAGACGTCACTGTGGGAAGAGAGGAAAACACATGGTGGTCAATGCTTGCATGCCCGCATGTGGGGCATCCAACTCTACCGCCAGCAAGAGGTTGGTGTCCTCCTCCCGCAGCCCAAACTCATGACATTGGGTCTACCGCGTGATGGGGCCTTGCTCACCAGACATGACCCAACTCTCCCATGACCCAACTCTCATGCATCAAAGCCAAAGAAACCAACAGGATCTGCCCCAATTTAAAGCCAAGAAGCAAAAGAGCATCCAGCCTTTAGGTTAATGCTCCTGGGGGAAAACCAGAGTGTGGAAGAATGGGATATATTCATTAGAAGGGATAAGGGAGGTTCATTAATGTGGGGGGAGATGCAATCAGGTTTTTAATGCCTTCCTAGGGTTTGACATTCAAAGCTCTGTGCTGCATGAATTACTGTGTTGTGTCCAGACTGAGCTCTACCAGTGCAAAAAACTATATGCCTTCACAGGCACAGGGAAACCCAGCACCGGCATGACCGCTGTGCCCCAGACACATGTCGGCGTACAGACGTTAGAGCAGGATCTGTGCCGGGACCAACCCTGCAGTGGAGCTGGCAGCCACCCCGCCATCCTCATGGCTGCAGTAGTGCTGCACTTGCCAGCGTCCCTGTGCCCCCAGAACGAAGCAGGAGCCAAAAAACCTCCTTCCTGCCTGCCATACGCCTCTGCCCAGCCCTGGGAGCCGGTTCTCCACCATGGCTCACTGAGAGAGAACAAGAGGTAGAGGAGAAAAACCGGCACGGCAGGGTGCGAGGATGCCAGCAAGCCCCCGCCTCCCCTTCGCACCTGCCTTGCGTTGCCTGTGCAGAGGTGAAGCCCCCTTTGCCGGGCTCAGCCGGAGCCCCGGTGCTTGCTGGCAAAGCAGAGGAAGGCAAAGAAAAGTCAGATCCCATCCCGTCCCCCCCCACCCTGGCACCAACGTCAGCTCCCCAGGGCAGCGTGGCTTCCCTGGAACAGACCTGAAAGCAGCTGTGCAAAAAGCATGCAGCCATTGCTGAACATCGCACCAACACTGCTCCGCCCGTGCCAACAGTGTTTTCCTTCCTCACCTCTTCACCGACCCCCTTGAAGGCCTTGGAGGCAGACGGGCTCAGGCACAAAGGGCAGCAGGACGAGAAGAAAAGCCCCGCCATTTCCAGACGCTTTCCTGGTGCCTCTCGCAGGCATACACGTATATTCCTGTCTCGGGGTTTGTTTAGAAGGAGGCTGGCAAGGCATCTGTGCCAAAACCATTTCAGATTTGTTTAAAAAGAAAGTTACAAACCCCAGTATTGTTTCAGGGAAAACAGTATGTTTTAGTTTTAAACACTGCAGGGCTGGAAAGCTAAACATAGTTGGGGCTGGAAAATCAGAAAGGGAGACGAAGGATATAAAACACTAAGCAGTTCAGCTTTAAGAAACAAGCCTGTCTCCTCTCCCTTTCCAAGAAGAGTGAAGTGCAAATAGGAAACGGTGACAGGTTCCTCACAGCTTTAAAATTCATGTTTAATAAACTCAGATGCTAGCAACAGCACCGAGAACATCTTGGCAGCATCCCACTTAAACCTGCAAGAAGCACTGTGGAAAGCCTTTAACTCATCATTGACCAGAGGTGACTTGATTAACAACCTTTTGACCTGGGACATGGGCTCATGTTTTTGCTAAGCCTTCTGCACTTATGGGTCAAATTTAAAAGAGCAATTATTATTTCACGTCCCTTTCTTTTCCACCCCAAGCATGTGGTTTTTCCACCAAAGACACCTCGCTTATCAGCAGGCTTCCCATCACAGCCACTGGTTTGCAACGGAGTTTACTGCTCAGCCTTTCTGCTAGGCGAGAGACGATGCAAATGATGTCTTGTCACCAGCACGCAGAAGAGCCCAGCTCCCCAGCGCTGCTGCGTGCCTTGGCTCCGGAGGCTCTATGTTCAAACACAGCTGCTGCAATACGCTATAGCGAGCACAGTGCCTAAACTGGGAGGGAGAAGGAAGGGATGGTATTTAATGCAGGCGATCGCACATGGTGGCGTGGTCGGAGGGACAGCAGCAAGCGAGTTTGCTGGCACGGGGAGGGCAAGCAGGGGTGTTTGAAGGAGAGATGCTCACAATGCAGGTGTGGGTTTATCAGGGTGGAAAATAAGGGAAACACATCTCACTCCCTCTGAGGAGAGACTGCGAGCATAGCTTTGCAGATCCCCCAGGACCCTCCCAGTGGAAGGCAGGAGTCCAAAAAGCATGCAGGAGTGTGACTACTGCCACCACTGCCAGTTATCCCAAACAGTTGTGGCATCAGGCAATTAAAATCATTGCTCTCCTAGTAGTTATGCTAATGCACAGCTTGAAGATGCCTTGAGGTTGCATATGGCCGAACCTGCTGTCACTGCAGACAGGCTTGCCAGCACAGCCCCAAGAGGAGCTGGAGGACACGTCGGAGCTGGAGGACACGTCCCTGGACATGCAGGATCCACACCCCCACTTCACCCGACAGCTCGGTAAGGCACGAGGACACACTGTGCCTGTCCAGTGAGCAGCTCGCAGAGCCCAGGCTGCAGCACTCTCTGGCTGCTCCAGCCCTTCGGCCGCTGTGTAGGTGGGATTTTTTTACTAGGAATAAAGCCATTGCCTGTTGCTCTTTAAGGACATGCTTCATTTGCTTGGATTAGGAGACGCAGGCGTGAGCTGTGTCAGCCTACGGACAGAGCGCGCTGCTGCAAAGCAACCCCCTGACACCCTGTGCCAAACGCATCCCCCCGCCGACCATCCCTCGCCGCATCGCTCCAGGGTCACGCATGACTTTATAAGGTACTGAGTTAAAAAAACCCAACAAACCAACAAAACCGAGGGCAGGGAAGCCCCATCTCCTTCCTCCCTAGGCCTGAAGGGGGAGCGTTCTTCTTTAAGATGTTATCGCTCCAGTTTTGGCACCCGTCCCCTTTTCACTGTTTCGCTCAGGGCCCCATATAAGGCCAGATTTCCAAAGCCAGGTGCCGCAGCGGCGGTGTGCCAGCGGGGCCGCGCGCCCTCCCCGGCCGCTCACGCCTGGGCTCTCCCATAGAAGCTTCTCCAACTGCACCAGTGGGCGTCGGGTTTGGCCAAGCCCTCGCGCTGCTGGGGAAGGACCACGGCCGACGAAGGCCGCGGAGGAGAGCAGACACGACCCCTCTCCCCCTTGCGACAAGCACGCCTTGCCTCATCCCTCTGGCAGCAGCTTTGGCACGGCGGTGCAGGCTCATTTGTTCTCTGGCCAAGAAACTATGTTTATTCAATTTCTCATAATCTATTTTCCATCGACTCACAATGGATCTGTTTTTCAACCACAGATGACTTAGCACGGAAACAAACCCCTCTCAAGCAGGAACCCAGCAAGGCTCTCCTGGGATCCGTGAGACACCCCCAAGTCTGGGTGATGCCACCACCCTCGTCCATCCCAAAGGGTCCTTCATCCTGGGGACAGGTGGCTTCAACCCCCCACAGCTCAGCCATGTCCCCACCTCCCCATCATCTTCTCCTTTTAAGGGCTTGGTGCCACTCAAACCAGGGACAAATTTTCCTTCGGTATCTTGAAACCGATGGTTTTGGGAAGTTTAAAGCCAGAATGAATCATTAAGTCACCTGGACTAAGACAGCTCCCCGCCCCGCGCGCAGCCCAGCGCTCTGTGTTTGTTCAGGTATACCTCCCATGAGGGCTTCTGCAGTCTGCGCGGTCTGAAAAGCCACCCTTTCCTCCGTGGGCTGTTTCAGGAGTTTATCACCTTTACAAAACATGGGTCTTGGTTCTAAGTGGATTTTATCTGACTTCATTGTAAGGACATAAAAAGAACCAGCAATTTTCTCCAAAGCAGTAAAAGGTCCGTTAGTAACCAGTACCTTTCCCACAAAGATATTTACACAGTGCAATCAAGTCGCTTGTCAATCCTCTAGATAAGCTAAACGGTTTGCACTTTTAAGTTCTCACTGGAAGGTGTTTGCCCAGCACGACCATCAAACCTCCCCCCAACAACCACAGGTTTCCTTCCTGCAAAATCTACCAAACCTACCAGCCTGACGGGCGATACCGATGGGGGACACATCGCCCGAGGTCACCCCTTTTGCCAGGGCATCGCACCGCAGCGGGCACCAAGACGTTCTGTTTGGCTGCAACCTTTTCCTGGTTTGCAAAGCACCGCTCATCCATCCCGCACGCATCCCGTGGTCCAGCTGCCCCGGTGAGCTCCCACGCGCTCAGGAGCCTGGGGTATCACACAGCCCACGCTCTCCTGCTCTGCCCTGGTCATCGGTATGCTGTATTACACACTGCTAAACGAACTGTTCAAACATATTACACGCACACATCTAACTTTAAAAGCGTTTCAATTAGCAGTGCCCCCTATTTTCCCTTCAGCTGGTGTCAGGTTACCTGGATTTCATTTACCCAAATAAACACTTTTTTAGAAAACTAGCACAAAATCGACAATTCACCTGCTCTCCTGTAATTTCTCTAGCAAAGAGAATTACTGGGAATTAATTTCAGTAAGCAAAAGCCAATTCTTTTAAGACTCTTGGGTGCATGTTAACCAGACCTGTTAATTTTAAAGCATTCACTGCTAAGAGATGTTGTTTAATATCCTCTGGGTTACTAACGGGCTGGAAAGTATTTCATCACCCACATGTGATGCAAATACATCATCCCGCGTCTTTCCAAATATATAGATTGAAATGTAGATGTGCAAGCCTCACACATGCAGTAAAAGGCTTTTTCAGAGAATACAGTAAAATGTAATTACCTTTGGCCTCAGATCTGAGCGCCCAGACTTAGGCTCCTAAACACATATTTATTTAAGTAATCTAAACAAACATATTTATGCTGACACCTCAATAGGAAAGGCACGATTCTCCGAGGTGCTAAACACCAGCGACATCTACCAGCTTCAAGGAGACGCAGGCTGCCCAGTTCCCAGCTGGACAGCAGTCACAACCAGCGCCAAAATGACCCCAGAAGAGTTACAAAAGTAATCACATTGCTCCTCAAAAACCTGGCTGATGGGACCCCTTCCAGCAAGATTTTGAAAATCCAAGGCAAAACCAGAGGGGATGAAAGGCATCAGCCCTTGGCAGTCCCTCACGCTGTCCCTGTCCCAGCGGCAAAACCTACACGAGCCAGCCCTACGTGCCGACCGTGCTGGACCCACATCTTGGTACCCGCGTGGGCTGGGAGACCGACACTATCAGCCAGTGCCTCGTCACGCCACGCCAGGGAAAGAACCGGAGCCCATCGGTGCCGTCCGCAGCCCTGACAGATGGGGTGTCGTGGGCAGGGGCAGCTCTCCTGCAGCCCCAAAGGGCACCGTGGGCCAAGGCAGACCCAAGGGCCACCTGACCCAAGCTTCGTGGAAGAATTTGTGCACGATGGCAGTGCCGGGCTCTTCCAGCGACCTCCTTTGAACTGTTAATCAAGCACAATCTTGCAGAATAATGGCCTGGTTATTATTGCCTTGTTTGCATAACAAAGAGGCCCAATAAAACTGATTTGACTGTGCTCAGAGGGGGTGTGAAAGATCAGCCCTGAGAAAAGAGCTGCAGGAATGCAGCAAACTGCTCCAAAGCCTCAACCCAGGAAGAAAGACAATGCAATTTGCCATCAAGAAAAGCCCAATAGACCAATAAATTAACCATGTGCAAAGGGATTAGATCAGGTTTCAGTTGCACTGAAGTGGGGGGAGGAGGACCAGGAAGAGGGAACTGAAGGAGAAAAATAAACCTGACTCTCTTAAAGCGCTGGAGCTCATATTTTGCAAGGGCGTGCATGGGGAGGTTGGCTCGGAGGGGCCACCTTCCACGCTGGGGCCTGGGTTTTGTGCTCTCTTCCACAGGCAAAAGCAGCAGACCCATGAAATTCAGGCAAAGGACGTGCTGGTAGAGTGACTCTAGATGTATCCGAGAGCACACCTCAATCCACGCAGCTTCTTTTAACCCAGTCCGCGCCTTGCTCGAGAGGATGCTGGGGAAAGACTTTCTCCAGTTGCTTTAAGTCAAGAGAGGGACACAGAAGGAGTTTTCTCATTTTGACCTGTGTCAATCACTAAAGCGTCTGCAGGACCTGCCATGGCCAACTCCCTTACGTCCTCAGCACCAAGTTCATGGCCCCCCATCTCTCCAGGCATCGCAGAGACACGGGTGAAGCACAGGCAGGGAAAAAAGCAGAGTCAGTGGCTTCACCGGCTACGGCACAAACCGTTGGATGTTGCCGAAGGAGCCCTTGACCGTTCCTGTCACTTAGTCAGCTCTTTTGGCTCAGAGAGTCAGTTTACCGCTGACCCGACATGCTTAGCGGGGACAAACACGTCTCTCCCCAGCCTCTGCGGCCAGCATTGCTCCTCCACGCTCACCTTGACATCCCCATGCAGGGAGAAGAGTGAGCAGACAGCATCGACCACGGAGCTCAAGGCCAGGGCCGTGAGTGGCTGACGATGCTGCTCTGAGAATTACCAGCAAATCTTGGGAAGTTCATGAGGCACAACGGGCTGAAAGGAGGAACCAGTGTTTACAGCCAAAGCAGCGACAGAGTCGCAGACTTTGCTCTTAAAACTTCATCCTGGGATTCAGGCTTCAGAGGTGCCTTTGCCGCTATCGTTGAGCTTTCACCAGCTCGGAGCAAGCAGCGCTGGTGGACGGTTCAGAGGACACGGGTTTTGTTCCATGGACACATACCATGAGCTGGAGGATAGAGGTCGGGAAGTGATCTCCTCTGATTCTCCATTTGCAGAAGGGCGCTAGCGAAGCTGGTTCCCCGCCACAGCATGCCAAGGGCTGGAAAGCAGTGCTGGAGCTGCACACCTGGGCTTTCCCAGCTGGAGAGCACCCAGCCGCTTTCACCAACAGTTCCCAAGAGCTGGTAAATCTCCTTGAGGGGAGTGGTCCATTATACAGATGAGAACACTGAGGATCTGTGAGCCGGGGAGCCCGGCACGAGGAGGGGTGGATTCGCTCTCCCCTGCACAAAGCATCACCCTCATCTTCCTCCTCCAGCCAACACCACCCATGTCCCCATCCCTCTGAAGCAGCGGTACCCGGACACGGCCACGTCCTCCAGCCTCCCCCATCGCCGAGTATTTCGGGTTTCCAGCAGACATCACTCTCCCCACGCAAAAGCTGTTTTCCCAGGGTGCCTTTGAAGGCACGGCTGCCACCCACCAGCGCCCGGGGGCCCCCCAGGTGTGGCAACGGGTCCCTCACCCTCCTCCCCCTCGCCCAGGCCATGGCAGGACTGGCAGGGAAAAGCTTTCTGCTCACAGGTGTGCATTCCCTCTAGGAATAATCATCCTCGCCGTGCTCTTGTGAAATTTCAACCCTTCAAACATAGAGGTAAATGAGACACGAAACGAGGAGATGGAGAAAAGCCTGGAGCACGTAAATCTGGATGAGGAAAATTTATACAATTAAACGCCTGCCAAAAAATTGCGGCATCTCAATGGGAGGCGTTGGTTTGCGTGCAAGGGCGTGGGGTGGCAGCTGCCCGGCTGGCAAGTGGCAGCCCCACGAGCCCACCGAAAACCCATGCAGGCAGCCGACTGATGCTGGAGCTGCACCTGGGAACACACAGGGATTGAGTGGATCCCTCCTGCGGACTGGGCTCCCACCTGGCACCAGACTCGCTCCCATTCACTTGTGCCCCATGGAAGCCACAGTATGTGCTCCTCCTTCACAGCCACAGATCTTCAGAGGTTTATTTATTTTTAAATGCATCTGATTGCTGCCCGCCTCCCGCCCGCCCCCGCGCCCCAGGCCCAGGTTTTAATTTTAAGAGAAAAAGGAACTTTCTAAGTGGAACCTCCCCAAGTCCCACTGCTCTGCACCCTCCCCTCGTCAGCACAGTGATGCTCTCACAAAGAGCAAAGCCCAGAGCCAGGATCCATCCCTAAACTGTCCTGCCACATGTCCTCAGCACCTCAGACATCTGGAGTGTGTCATACGGCAACAAAAAAGGTAGCTTGTCCAAAAACCAAAATGCCATCGATCGTTACTAAGGCTTTGGGGACGAAAGTCAACAGCTGTCCAGGAAGGAGAGGAAACTGAGGGAGGAGAAAATACTTCGGGCTCAAGTGAAGCTTGCTCTCTGCCTGATCCATAAAACCCCCCGTATACGCAGGGATAGCTCTGCTTGCTGGGAATTAAACGGCCAAACTCCCCTGGATGCTCAAGCAGCGGAAAGTGGGACTTGACATCCTTCTGGTGCTCCACCCTGAAGGACTCACTGTTCTTGCGTCTGCAGGGACGCAGCCTCCGGCTGCCCCGCACACCACGGCTGGGTCGTTAAGACAGAGCAGCTCAGTCTGCGCCTACGAGGGCTGCGTGTGTGCTGGAGCCAGCTTGTTCTCCGCAGTAAGAGCCCGATGACTTCATCAAGGGGATGGCATCTGGTTTTGCAGTTGGCCATAATTCAATTCTCCCCCTTGCTGCAGGAATTTCAGCTGGTGAAGCAGTGATTTACTCAGCCGGGCTGCACTTGAGTGCAAAGCAATCTTGAGGCTACAATCGAACGCCCTGTTATTCTGAGAGCTCACAGACAAGGGAATAAATATCCTCTTCTTTTCATCCCAGTAGTTGCCAAGTGCAGGGTACAAAGCTTTTTAAAGGCATTTAGGTGCTCTCTGCTTACAAGCACGTTCCTGGTGCCATGCACAGCCAGGCAAGGCCCTGCCTGCACAGATCACTCCTGATCTGCTGCATCTAGACGGGATTTGCCAGGACAGCCAGAGAAAGGCCAGGCACCCCCCTCATCACCTGCGTCTCTGAGCATCCCCCATCCTCCCCAAAACCCCTTCGCCACTGCCCCAGCACACATCGCTCCTGCCTTGCAGCAGCCCCAAATTCACCCCACCCTCCTTCAAACCACCTGGGACCCTAAAATTCTCTTTTGGTCCTGGGTTCCCACACTCCCCCTTATTCCAACTTTGGCATCTGCTCCACCGGGCAAAGCAAAACAAACTCATCCATGTGGGCCAAACCCCCTTGTCTTTGACCTTCTTTGCTGTCCCACTAATGCTCATCCCTTGGGAGCTGTAGGACTCGGATGGGGGGTCCCCTGAAGGACCGATGGGCTGAGGAGGGGCTCGCTCTGGCCGTGCGCTGCCCTGCCAGAACATGCAGTTGCTTTGTGGGCTGTGCCCATCAGGGAGCCAGAAGAGAGACCGCAAAACTCATTGTCACCGGGGCCTGATCCAGCGCCACAGCCCCAGCTCCCCGGGGACAGCAGGTTGGTGCAGAGGCTGAGCAGAGCCCCCAGGTTAGGAAGTTTTTACGGCTGCCCAGCCCTGCGAGCACTTTCATGTGCACATCTGACCCGGCGCGGCAGTTTGGGCCACAGAAGGAAGCTTCAGCTGCTGCCATTATAAACCCAAGGTCACTCGTAATATCCCCCCATTCCCATTAACCAACGCGCAGGAATTTCAGGATTTTCTGCAGAAAAAAGCAACATATCCACCCCATCTCCTTTAAAAACAAGGTGCCTCCGTCCAGCCCCACAAGCCTTGCTAGCAATCGCAGAGAACTCCCTGTTCCAAGTGCGAGACTGGCTCCGAGCAAGCAACAAAACAGGGAAGCCAAAATATTTCCAGGTTTACGTTTGAATCCCTCCCTTCTCCTCCGCCCTGACAACATCCCGCACAGGCGCGCTCCTCCCCTGCCGCCACCTTCCCCGGGCCCGGCCTGGCTCCCCGCTCGCGGTGCTGGGGAGGTGTTTTAACAGCCTCTAAGCCCCTTTTCTTCAATTTCGGCTTAATGCTGCAGTTGTGTCCCTCCCTGCCGCTGAGACAAAAGCCATTTATCAACCGATCCGATACACCTCCAGCAGGGATGGATCCTTATCTGCAATCAACCGCATTGTCCGGATGGACCAAGGGCAGAAAATTCCAACTTTTTTGTGTATCACAGCCAATGTGGCAAACCTGAAGTCAAACCAGGAAAGCCAAAGCAAACAGGAGTACGAGGGAGAGAGCAAAGCCTGACACCTGGGTCAAGAGACCCAGGCCTAGATTTTGGAAGTACAAAAGGATTTGCAACAAAACTCATCACAGCCCGTACTGGGAAGCATGGGGGGTGGTGGTGGTGTGCGTCGACCAAGCACTCCAGGAAATCAGGGGCTCAGCTGGGACTGGAGAGTGCCCGTGAGCATCTGACCCTGGGACTTGGCACAAGCCTTGAGCAGGACCTTCCGCCCGGGAAACTGTCCGCAGTGGCCTGCTCTACCCAAACCTCCTTCCCCAGCTACTCCACACTCAGCGGTCACCCTGACCCACACAGGGGGAAACCACGTCAGTGCTGCCAGCCCAAGGGTGCTCAGCGGCATGGGCTGTTCAGAAGGCAGCAGGCAGAAGCCATGGGTGTAAGAGCAGCGCAAGTGGGAAACCAGCCTGGGGTGTGTGTGTGTAGAGGGGGGGGACGGGTTAAGCAAATAAATAAATAGGGCAGGACTCGAGAGGCACTGATCTGACATGCCAAGCACCCACTCGGGCAGCCTCCAACGGCCCCGCTCACCCAGGAGGGGTGGCAAAGCTTCCTCGGGGCTGGGAACCTGCTGGGAACCCACAAATTCCCAGAAAGCGCATGGAAAAAAGGGCAAAGGATAGACCAGGGAATAAATCCCCCCCTTCTCCTACCTTCCCACCCCAAAAGCTTTCAACGAAAGCCCACGGCGTGCTCCCAGCCGCACAGTGAGCACCGTCTCTGCCTGCACCCCGCTCCTGCGGGCTCCGGATCGCCTCGTTCTGCCAGTTCTTTGCACCTTATTTGACTGCTGAAGGGAGAGTCAAACAAAGCAGCCAGCCAGATCTCCTATCAAGTTCTTTCTTGCACCGTAAATCTCACAGCCTCAACGCTTTGCAACTCAATCGCTCCGAAAAGGGCGTTAAGCAACATATACGGGAGCAGCTTCAGAGTTTCCAGGGGGGAAGAAAAAAAAAAGGGGGGGTGTGTGTGTTCAGCTTCCAGCCTGCTGGGAAGTCCCCTAGGAGAAGTGGGGTCCAGAGGGGACACCTCGGTGCTAGGGGCAGCGCCGAAAAGGCTCGCTCTCCTGCAGTAGGGCTAAGAGGGCAAAGAGGGGGAGGAAGGGCGTAAAGGAGTGAGTTATTTATTTATTTATTTATTGCATGTGTGTGCAAGACTGTTTCACCTACGGTTATGCAAAAGAAAGGCAGAAGCGATTTAAAAATTAATAAATAATAAAAGCGGAATGTTTTACTAAACTGAAAAGATAAACAGGGGGATTTAAGCGTTAGGGCTTTTCTTTCTCCCTTCTGCTTTTTCTCCTTTTTCTTTCCCCCTCTTGCAAATGAAAAAAAAAAAAA
>VZSC01009004.1:11397-81869 GCA_013398225.1 Steatornis caripensis | reverse complement strand
GGCCCCGCCGCGAGGTGCGGCTGGGGCGGTGTGTGCGTGTCTTGGAGCTGAAGTCCCCGCTCTGCTGAGGGCGTGTGGGGAAGCTGACGCAGAGCAGGGCTGGGCGTAAAGCAGGGGGAGGCAGATCGCTTACCCAAAACCAAATTACAGTGTGCTGAGTTTACTGTAGAACAGGCAGTTTAAGGAGACATTTTGAGGGAGGCTATGAGCAGATGAATGCCTTGAGGCGTTTTTCTTCAGCCAACAGAGTGGCGTGGCGAATTGTGGAAATGTACCTGCATGATGGTACTTGCAAAGTGATGCATAGTTTAGTAGGTTATTTGAATGGACTAGACTGGTTCAGTTGGAAGGGACCTACAATGATCGTCTAATCCAACTGCCTGACCACTTTAGGGCTGACAAAAAGTTAAAGCACATTATTAACGGCATTGCCCAATGCATCTTAATACTGACAGGCTTGGGGCATCAATCACCTTTCTAGGAAGCCTGTTCCAGGGTTTGACCACTCTCTGGGTTTATAAATTCTTCCTGTNGAAGGGACCTACAATGATCGTCTAATCCAACTGCCTGACCACTTTAGGGCTGACAAAAAGTTAAAGCACATTATTAACGGCATTGCCCAATGCATCTTAATACTGACAGGCTTGGGGCATCAATCACCTTTCTAGGAAGCCCGTTCCAGGGTTTGACCACTCTCTCGGTTTATAAATTCTTCCTGTTGTCCAGTCTGAACCTCCCCTGGTACAGATTTGAACCATTCCCACATGTCCTGTCACTGAATCCCAGGGAGAAGCAATCAGCACCTTCCTCTCCACGTCCCCTCCTCAGCAAGCTGTAGAGAGGCAGTGCGATTGCCCCTANTTATAAATTCTTCCTGTTGTCCAGTCTGAACCTCCCCTGGTACAGATTTGAACCATTCCCACATGTCCTGTCACTGAATCCCAGGGAGAAGCAATCAGCACCTTCCTCTCCACGTCCCCTCCTCAGCAAGCTGTAGAGAGGCAATGCGATTGCCCCTAAGCCTCCTTCTCTCCAAACTAGACAAACCCAAAGTCCTCAGCTGCTCCTAATAGGACATGCCTTCCAGCTTTGTTGCCCTCCTCTGGACACGTTCAAGAATCTTCACATCCTTAAGTCATGGTGCGCAGAACTGCACACAGTGCTCAGGGTGAGGCCGCACCAATGCTGAATGCACTGGGATAATCACGTCTTTTGACCGGCTGGTTATGCTGTGTTTGATGCCCCCCAGAATGCTGTTTGCCCTCCTCTTGGCTGCCAGGAGACACTGCTGACTCACATTGAGCCTGCTGCCAACCAGATCAATTTCTGCAGGGCTGCTCTCCCAATTTATACTTGTGCCTGACATTACTCTGTCCTAGGTGCAGACTCTTGACAGTTGGACTTGTTAAATTTCATCCCATTAATCATAGCTCAGTGCTCCAGTCTATCTAGATCACTCTGCAAGGTCCCTTGTCCCTCAAGAGAGCAACAGCACCTCCCAGTTTGGTATCATCAGCAAACTTGCTAATGGTGCATTCAACTCCTGCGTCCAGATCATTGATAAAAACGTTGAACAGAACTGGCCCTAGAATTCAAGCCTGAGGGACACTGCTGGGGGCCAGTCGCCAGCCAGCTGCAGCCCCATTCACTGCAGCCCTTCAGGCCATGCCCTGCAGCCAGTTCTTTGCCCGCTGTGAACCCACTCGTCCCACAGTTGGACAGCTTGTCCAGAAGGATGCTGTGAGGGACAGTATCAAAAGTGTTACTAAAATCCAGAAAAACTGCATCCACCGCCTTCCCTTCATCCTCTAGGTGGGTGACCTTATCACAGAAGGACGTCAAATTAGTTAAACAGGACTTCCCGTTTGTGAACCTAAGTCATTGGGTCATTGAATCATTGTTTTGTAGAGCACAAAAAAATGAGCCTGTTGGTAGGTATGTGCACTTCATGGTCGGAAACACTCAGGTGATGGTAGCTGATAATGTCCTGAAAGAGGAGTTTCACTGATGTTTCAGACAGAAAAGGCTGGTCAGACTCTGAGCTGGAAAGAGTGCGTAGGTCTCATAGAGAAGTGTAATTGAAAATGATGTCCATATGACGAATTTCAGTCGAGGGTTGGATTTCTCTTGCTGTTTTAAGTTTGCATTGTAAAATGCACAATGTACTTTTCTTTGAATGGTGTTGAGTTGCTCATAGCATATTAATTGCCCATATCCGATAGATTTCTCCTTTTGGCACTGCCATCAGATTATGTTTTCACATGTTTAACGTGATTTGACTGTGTTGTCACATTGCCTGTTTTTGAGCAACATTATTTGCCTAAAATTTTTATGGAACAAAATAAAAAAGGCCCTTAAAAAATTCCATTGTGTTTTTGAAGCCATAACTGAGGAAATAGCATGTTGTTACTTTCACTGTTGCTGTTACCAACCTGGCAAAACGTACCTAAGTTTCTATGCAGAACAGATGAGTAGTGATCAGTTTCTCTTTTGCTTCTTGAAAAAAGCTGTGAGTAGCAGTGACAGGCAGTTCTGGGCTGTACGATTGGAAAGGATCACCAGAAAGATTATTTTATTACATGCTCTTATTTCTACAATATAGAAATGAAAGTAGGTAGTGGTCAGTTATAGATCACATCTGAGTATAATACAAAATTATGATACAAGGTGGAAAAAGTTGTAGGACAGTATTTTCCAGAACCTCTTTGATGATGTAGAAGCCTTTGAGCAAAATGAGGTTTAAAAAAAAGAAAAGGAAAGAGAGAAGAAAAAAGGAATTATATTCATTTATAGTCTTTCGCCTAGTACAAGACCGTATAATCATTCAATGGAATTTAAAAAGTAATAGCTCTAAACTCAGATGTGAAAGTAACTGTATATAATTGATTTGTATAACTGAGTGTCATAAGCGATACAAAACCTTAATGAGCTTCAGTAACAGTAGTTTTTTCAAAGTGTGAAAGAAAGAGCTGCAATAACAGAATTCAACAATTTCTCCAACTTTGGGAAGTAAATGAATCTCCAGGTGTTTAGAAGAAAAAAATGAAACAAAGAGCCTTAATCTGGATCCATACCTTATGTTTGTTTGTATGTTTATATGAAAACAAAGCAATCTCAACTTTGAAAGAGCCTAATGTAGCAGAAGACATACATCTGTCCCTGATACCGTCCCCTAACAGTACAACTCATTATTTTGTGTTTCATCCTGATGGTGTGATACTTATAGAAAACCTTTTCACAGTAGCTCACCTGGGTTTTTTCTCTTACAGAAAACAGAAGTAATTGAAGAAGCTTTTCCTGGGTGAGTGTAATGTTAGTTTATTTGTGCAAGACTTTCTTTATACATGTATCTTTCTACTTGTGCTCTTTCGCTGGGTACTGCTAACATCTAATGTTCTTATTTGCATTAGTATGTTTATGGATACTCCTGAAGATGAGAGAACCAAACTGATCAGCTGCCTGGGCGCTTTTAGACAGTTCTGGAGCAGTCTTTCCCAGGTTAACATTTAATTTGTTGCTTATGTATACTTTATATACTTTTTTAATACAGTGAAACCTTGTGTGATAGACAAACATTTAAGCTGTAAGGTCTGTGTCCAGCAGTTCAGAATCTGGTTTCAGATATGCCACAGTGAAGAATATAGGAAGACTTTGCAAGAGAAATGATTAGTTTTGATGTTTATAACATTATATAGTTGTTCAGCAGAAGTTCATGTGCAGTGCAAATAAAGATAAGCAAATGCAAGTATAACAGTAAAGAAATAAACAAAAAAAGGTAGTTTGTTACAGGTTTTCTGGTAGAAGTGAATAAGTAGGAAAAAAAAAAAAGAAAATAGATGTTTGTGTTCAAAAATTACCTTCCAAAGGTTGGATACCTCCAGGCACTCTTCTGTAATTGCAGACCTGGTCATTTTTTTTTCACTGAATTTAATTATAACCGTGAAAAAAAAAAAGAAAGAATAATATGTAATAGTTGTATTTTATTCTATTCTGTGCTAACTTATGTGTGAAAACCAAAGCTGACTATAGAAATGAATGTTTCAGCTAAGAGATGTTTCCAATACTGGACAACTGGAGTTCTTCAAAATAAGATAAAAAGACTTGTAAAGAAAACTGTATGTTGGACAACTGAACAACTTCTACCATTTATAATCTTGTTCTTCTTTTCGTTTCATTTCTTCATGGTAGGATACTACATGAATTTTACAATTTGTTTCACTACCTGTAAATGCGTTCTTTATTGTCTCTACCACTTTTTCAGGAATCCCATGAACAGTGCGTCCAATGGATTGTAAGATTCATTCACAGCCAGCATAGTCCTAAAAGGATTTCTTTTCTTTATGACTGTTTAGCAATGGCAGTAGAAACTGGACTTTTGCCACCCAGGTAAGCTATGTCAGAATGAATCCATAAATAGGATACGTGGAAGTTGTAGTATTGGAGGATGTTTTACAGTGACGTTGTAAAATTATTGCTGGAGAGCATGTGCTTATTATCTGACATTCATTCTTGCATTGTCTCCTTCTGCTAGGATGGTTTGTGAATCTCTGATAAACTCTGATATGCTTGAATGGGAAAGGACACAGTTGTGGGCATTAACATTTAAATTGATCCGGAAGATTATTGGAGGTGTAGACTACAAGGTACCTTCACCCCATTCCTTTCTTCTTGATAAGACATGTTATTTTCTGGCTTTGTTTTTATGATTTTATGTCAGAGACATCCAGCGTTTCAAAGTCTGCTTCGATTATGAAAAAAGAAAATAATTCATCACTTCTAGAGTTTTTTCGTAGTTGAGCTTTAACTTAATTGGTAATTCTGTATGGACAATGTAACTCCTACTCTTTTCTCTGTTACACAATCGTCTTTCATCCCTCTTTCAATTACAAGCTAAACAATCCTAATGCAGTTGCAGAAGTGATACACAAGGAAAAGTAATACTACCAATCATTAAGGCTGAAGTTTTCACATCTGCTCTGGCCCTTGTTGCTACGTAGGAACAAGGTCCTGAAAGCTGAGTCTTTGGCGGGGTACAACTCTAACAGAAGGAGTAGGAAACTGCATGTCTTGCAGAGGATCACCTCACCAGCATTGGTGAGTGTATTTGTGCAAAAAGCATAAAATACAAACTTGTACTTTGGTCAGTCTGCACAAGCCATTGTAGGTTGGATGTCTCTGAATGCACATCAAAATTTCAACAGTTATTTTCTCATCCAGGGTATCCTAAGATTGAGAAAGTTCCGTAATGAGTTTAGAATCATTAGCGTTCACACTCTCGGTAGCAGTCTGTCTTCTGACACTTAGCAACAACCAGCCAATTTATCTGCCATAATGTTATATGACCATATTGATTGTGTAATGTTTCTGCCAGAAATAATATCTGGGAACATTGATTTTGTGTGCTTTCTTTTAGGGTGTGCGCGATCTGTTGAAAGTGATCCTAGAGAAAATCTTAACGATTCCTAACACCGTGAGCTCAGCTGTTGTACAGCAGCTTTTAGCAGCAAGAGAGGTAACTACCTGAATTTTATGTTATCACTATAGAGGAAGGTAGGCCTCATTCTTTTGTCATTAATAAGTTTCTAATAGCTGGGATGGCTCTCCTTGAGAGTTGGTACAGTTCAATAGCAAAGACTTTGTTCTCTAACTCTTTTGTGTAATTGCATTTTATACAGTAAACAAAGAGGTTTTGAAGGATATTGTTCATAAGCACTAAAATCCCTAACAGGCGAGTCAGGCCTGATGTTTCACTTGCCTAAGATAAGATGTATGAGAGAGAATCTTGAGATTAATTTCTTTTCTTTTTTTAATTGGTGCATAAAAATAGTAATTGTTTCAGTACTTTGTAGGCAGTTATAGAAACGTGGGTCTACTTAGGCTTAAACAGTCTAACTTACGCTTGTACAATTAAAAACAGATTTTAAACAAATGTACTATCAGAATACAATTTACAAAAAAAAAATTTAATTCTTGTATCTATTTTCATGCGCAGCCTCAGACTAGTAGACAGACTACACCTTTGTTTGCCTTATCCAAAGTCTTTTACATTGATGTATTTTTTTTAATAGGTGGTAACCTACATTTTGGAAAGAAATGCGTGTTTGTTACCAGCCTACTTTGCAGTTACAGAAATCAGAAAACTGTATCCTGAAGGAAAACTTCCCCATTGGGTAATGATATGATATCAAATCATGTAATCTAGAGTTTTGTTCCCCACAAAACAATGTGACTTTTATTTTTATAAAACAAAGTTTAAATGAAAATTTAAAATCTTCTGCTCAACCATAAGCTCTGTGTTTAGGCATGTAAATTAAGATACAGACTTGATGTGATAGCAGCAGCAGCTCCCTGTGTTCTTGCATGAAATTGATGACGTAGTTTTGGCCTATGGCCTGAGGTTTGAAACTCTTGAAGCACTGAGTTGGTTTTGTTAAATACATTTGGAAAAGCAGGTCATGCTTACCTATGAATTTGTGCTTTCTCTATTGCTTCAAGATAAGAAAAATAATTTTAAATAGCTGACCAGTGTTTTATTTCTGTTTAAATTCAGTTATGCAAAAATATTTGGGGCTCTGGTGCAATGAAAATGGTCACTGTTTCAGAAAAGAATGTAATGTTGATCCCGTTTTTGATTTTGTATTCTGTTAAAATAACTAGGTTATTTTAATAACTGGGAAAAGGATAAAATCCCAACTCCCTTGAATTGTTTGGAAAACTGTTACTGGCTTCTGAGCCAAGATTTAATCCAGAGTGTACTAATCTAGGTCCTTTGTCTTTGTGGAATTGTTATCCAGAGGCAAACAGATTTGTTATGAAGAGAAATTCTGAAGTTTGTCTTAAATCATCTGTTGCTAAATAGTATGCACTGAAATAATAAAGTATGCATAGGAGAAACAGTTATATAAACTCTCATTCGAGTGCAAACTGAGAAAAGTGCTTCCTGCCCCTTCTTTATAAGGTCACATTTTTGCTTTCATGGTTTTAGGTTCTGGATGATTTTTCTGACTTGTCAAAATGTGTAGGAAGCTAGTTATTTTAGTATGTTCCTGTATGTTTTATTAACATGTGCAAACTTTTTTCAAGTCTTACATATTTCTTATCAGTATTGGCAACCTAAGCCTTTAACTTGCTTTCTTCTCCTCTTCTCACCCAGTTACTAGGGAATTTAGTGTCAGATTTTGTGGATACCTTCAGACCGACAGCGAGAATAAATTCCATTTGTGGTAAGAGAATGACTTCATGACTGACTTAAAAATAAATTAATTTATTTTGAACTATTTTATTTCTTAGAACCTTTTGGGGCATATATTCATCTAAGCAAAATAATTCAGAGCTTATGTTTCATGTAGTATCTTTACTCTTGTCAGTTTGTTCTCAGACTTGCCTCCCTTCAGTTTTTACTTTGAAGGGAAAAATTCATATTGACGAGATCAAATAATTTTTTGCTACAAGCTGGTAATTGAAGTGTACTACTTGTTACATGGCCATATAGTTTCTAACTACAGTAGATGTTAAAAAAACCCACAGGTTTCCTATGCTCAATGAATTTGAGTTAATACAGATCAACTGGTATGCTAGTCACAGAGTGTTTTCTGACTTCAGGTTCCATTGGGGCTTTTGTAGCGGCTCAGCCTTATCCCTATTGTTGCAGGCTTCTGTGTGAACATTTCCTAGCTCAGAGGAGTACTGGCTGTCCTCTTCACTGAAATAAAAACTCACCTTTGTTTGTTGCTAGGAATCTGAAGATTAAAATTTTGCTGTTTTCATTGTGATGCCTGTTGTATTCTTCAGAAAGACAAAAATGTCTTCTGTTTGCTTTGAGAATTAAGTAGCTTAGTAAGAAGTGCATTATGTTTAAAATCAGAGCAAGGTTTATGGCAACTGAGCTTATTCAGTGCAGAGATTAAGAATGTAAATTCATCTGTAATGCTCCAAAGCATTTTGTGTTTCAGAAGCATGTAGTTATTCTTCTCTTAAAAATGTGGCATGGCTTTTATGCATATGACTCGCAGGGATCATGCACAAATTTTTACAAGTGTTGTATGTGTAAATGACCTGTATAAATACAGTTGAAGGGAAGAAAGAGATATTTATTTAGTTCTTATCTGATAGTAATATGGCCAGTCTGGACAATAGAAGTCATGGAATATGAACTGACAGTGAGATTTAGGGCAAAGCTGAGGCGTCTAAATTTAGATGCTGATATACAGGTGTGCTAGGGGACTCAGTTCAGATGCCTATGTTTAAGCAACTGAAATAAATCCCAGGTGTCTAATCTACACTGACTAACAAGTCTAAATTTACCCTACAAAAAACTGTTCACATGTGATCAGCTGAACCACGTTGGCCTACACTGACTGAATTGACTAGATGTCCATTGACTGTAATTGGAGTACAGGCACTTGTATTTTACTAGTTTAATGAACAGAATCCTGCCCACAGTTTGTCTTACAGAGTGAATGAAGGGAAATCAAAAGACTAGATTACATGTTTAGATTAGTAATACTATTTCCTTTGTAGAAAGGGTCAGTGTACCAAAATTAAATCCCTAGATCAAGCAATGGCAATGGAACAGTCTTCTAGTAACCTAAAAGGGCACTTTTAAATTAATATTAACAAATACTTCTATTTTTGGAGTAGTCAATCTGAACAAATGGGAATTTTACTCCTCAAGTATTTTATTACTTGAAAATTAGTTAGAAAAATAAAATCAGCCTGAAGCAATCCTTTAAAAGAAAAAGTTAAGGAGAGCATAAAAGTGGCTGAGGCCAGTTTTTGCATCAGAATTATAAACAATTGGTCAGTTTCACTGTTCTAGAATTTATAATCTTTCATTGCATGTAGGTCGCTGTAGTCTTCTTCCTGTGGTGAATAACTCAGGTGCCATGTGTAACTCGTGGAAGCTGGATCCTACAACCCTTCGTTTTCCTTTGAAAGGGCTCTTGCCATATGATAAGGTATGCCTTATTAAGCTTCTTAAACATGTTATGTTCAATAAATACACAGCTTTTATATCATTATGGGGAAAAATTATTTCAACTGTGAATGTCCTGTTATTCCAGCTAGACTAACATTGAAGACATGGATGTTTTCACTGTGTTATGTATTTCAGTGATTTCAAGCTATATGTGGAGGACCTTTGAAGTAGAGGGGGGGTAACTGCTGCCCAGGATGCTAAAGAATAAGAAATGTTTAATGTGCTTTGTGGGTGTGTGCGTGTGAGAGAGCAAGTGAGGCAAAGAATTGATTGGAAAATTAGTTCAGCAGTGGGGAGATGAAAAGGAATGGGAAGGTAATTCCTTCTTTTCTGTGCCCTTTGTTATTTCATAGGAAAGAGAATTTTAGAGTTCAAACTTATATTTAAGTAAGCCTTGCTCGTCCAAATATTTGTTCAGTCTCCTCTTGCACCCGTGTAAACTTTTAGCATCCTCAACATTCCCTTGACAAGAAATTCCACGTTTCAACTTCATGTTGCATGAGGAATCAGCTCCTCCTGCTTGTTTTGAACCTGACTTCACATCATGTTTTTCTTTAAAGTGATTTGGTTATTGGAAGATACAGTGAGCAGTTGTTCCATATCTGCTTTGTTCATGCTACTAATTATTTTTTTGGATCGTAGTCATGTGCCTCCTCAGTTGTCTTACCCAGCTTCCTTGGAGTTCTTGACAGTCTTCCAGTATTTCAAGGCTCTTTCAAAAAGTGTGCCATCCTTTTATTGGATGAATAATGTTCTTCTACTTGCTCCCTGTAAAATCTGTCACTTCTTAAGAGTTGTGATTATTTCCTCCTTTCTTTCGGTTACCAGAGAGCAAAAAGATTTGCCAGATAATGCATATCTGCATTAATGAAACATTCATTCTTACATTGTTTAACTCCATTAAACGTAAACTCAGTACTAAACATGATCTTGAGGGAAAATATGTTTGTATATGATTGCTTTTTTTTTTTTTAAGGATCTGTTTGAGCCACAGACTGCTTTGTTGAGATACGTGCTGGAACAACCGTATTCAAGGGATATGGTCTGCAATATGCTAGGTCTGAATAAGCAGGTACTGTACTATGCTGTAACGTGATTTAATTCTGCATAGAATCTGCACTATTCTTTTTCTCTTTTCTTTGCTATAGCTAACTAAGCAAAACAGTTTAGGTCCAGAGTGATTTTTTTTTTTTAATTACTTTTTTTTTATCAGATCATATTAGGTTAATTGGACACTGTTGTTCCTATCATTTGTATATTGCTTTACGAATGTTAAATTGAAAAGTAGAGATTTAAAATATGATTTTTTTTTGCATTGCTTTTTTTTCCTATAAGGCCAGCCTCAAGTACACCTTTGACAGACAGCAGGAGACTGGTAGCTCAAACAATAGATATTATTATTGTTCATGTCAGTAGTTTTTAAAGCATTGTTGCACTCTGTTATATTGGCATGTTACAGTACTAGAATAGTGAAAAGCTGGGGTTTGTTTTGTTACATTTTTTCTTTTTGTACCTTAGAATGGGAGGGCTTAGTCTGACTTGGGGATTCTTGAGGCTGGCCTCATAGTCACTGTTTTGTCTTTTCTTTTTTTCTTCCTTTATTTTTGTTCTGTCCTGTCTTGTCCTGCCCATCCTCCAATGCTCTAGACCTTGAACATTGCTCAGGTATGTTCACAACCTTACTGTTGTATTGTGACTAACGATACGCTGGCTGCTTTGTAGCCACTGATTCCAGTTAGAGAATACATGTACAGTCAGGGCTTGAAATTGGCAGGACCATTAGTCAAGGACAAATCCTCACTGCAAATCTGTAGATATATGAGAGATGTAGCATAAAGCTGCGAGTCAGTGGTCCTTTGTTCCTAAAATTTTCGTTGGAATGGACTGCTACCATTCCCCTTACCAGTCATTAGAAGTTTTACTTTGTCTGCTGGAATTTTCAGAAGAGGAGGGATTCTCAGTTCAAAATTTCTTTTCTTATGCTGGTGGAAAAGCATCCACTGCACTTGATTGTGAAATTATAAACCTGTAAATACAACATTGTTTAAAAAAAAAAAAAAAAGAAAAGCTTTACTAGTAGAATTTTCTTACCATTAGGAAGCATCTGTAAAAACTTCCCAACACGCAATTATAATATTCTCCAAGCTAGATGAAAGAAAGGTAGTGCAGAATACCACATGAAAAGTAGTTCCTTAAAATTTGACTACTTGTTTAAATAAATAAATGCCTGAGCAAATCAACCAAGTGGACTTCTGCTTGAAATTTGAAATTATGAGCATTGTATTTACAGTTGATCCCTTGTTACAATAATAAATTCCACACCTATTTTTAAAATCATTGTTTAAGATTTATAAAATAGCGTTACTGTTTGCAATACTATAGTGAAGGTTGTGTCAGTGTTTCCATTTAAGAAACTTTTTTCAGATTTGTAACTTGACTATAAAATTTACATGATCCTGAAACCTTGTGTATATTTCCCATTGTAAGTGAAATACACCAGTGCTCTTTCTGGATTGGGACAATGTTTTCGAATGCGCAGATTCCTACATCTTGGCAAACAGTACTTTGATGTATGCAACAATCTTTTGTATTTGAGACTAAAGCAGCTGAAATGTTAAACCTTGGAAAGGAGCTGCTAGGTTTAGTGTTGAAATGAGTAGTATTTGTATTCTATGTCTATTTCTGTGTCTACATTCAGTTAATAAATTGAACTATTCCTCTATGTATCTTGTAGCTGGAAAATAATATAAGATCTAGACAAAAAAATATATTGAACCCATTGCATTCTAAGTATGAGTGGTCTGTGCCTTCAGGTCAAAACAACGTTGATGTTAAAAATGCTGGTTTTTAACTCCTACTTTACTGTCCTCTAAAAGTAATTTTAGAAAATTTAAATGAAGTAATTAAATATATTTAACTATACTTCTTAAAACTGGTTTGCTAGTATAGGAATTCCTACACAAAGTTTCAGCCTGGCGTGAATTTTTATGGCCAAGGAACAAACTTGAAGAACATAGCTTGTAAAGGAAATGCTGACAGAACATGAACTATAGCTGTGCTACTACAATTACACCAGCATAAAGATGTTTAAGCTGTTGAAAATTTCTGAGTTAAAAATATAGAGTAGGGTGGGATAGTGGTATAGAACAGGAGTTAACGTTCCATTTAAACATTAATATACTCTGTTTAAAACTGTGGGAAACATTAAAATTTTACTCGCTTTTAAGTACAAATTAACTTCATGTTATAACTGAATTTGTTAATGTAGCCACCTGACAAAAAATAGTAGCGTACTTTTCCTTAGCTATGTAACTGTATCGATGCTGTCAGTAAAATGGCTGATAATTTTGTGTTTTAGTATTAGAACTGAACTAAGCTGCATAAATGAATGGTCAGCATAATAGAAGACACTTAGACATGCAAATAGTGTGGTGTTTGTTTCAAAATAAATTCAGAAACACCTCAAAGCGATGATCATTATTTACTTATGATCATAATTATTTATGTGAAGCTGCTTGTATGCCCTGTCAACTATTTACACAGATCCAGTTGCAGGATTGGAGCCTTCATTTGAATCTTTTTGGCATCACAGATTAGGTATGGATCAGCCAAATTTGTCCTAGTTCTCAAATATTCTTGAACATGAACAATTAAATTTTCTGACTGAATCTTAACTAAGCAGATCTACGTTAGAAACCAGTTCTCTCAAACCATCCGAGTTGTGGGGGAAAAAAAAAAAAGTACAAATCCAGCTGTCCTGTTAACCTTATGGAGAGAAAAATGAAGTTAAAATTTGGTATGTTTATAAATTCGTATGTTCCTTCTAGGATTTTAAGTTTTGTTGTGGGATGAAGTTTTCTAATACCAATATCAAGTGTATGACTTTAAGTCCAGATCTAACACTACAGACTTCAAAATATTCTTTCTGTTGGAGTCTGGGGCTTTTTATTTTTTGCTACTTTGTACTTCTGTGTGGGACAGTACCTTCTCTTGTATACCTGTGTGAGCTGGTCTATAGGAAGTAGAGATTTAAATTGTATTTTATCATGTATGTTATGATGGTTTATAGTTGGACTAGATGAGAGCTTAAGAGTCTTTTCCAACCTAAATGATTCTGTGTCAATTTATATTCTGCTGTTAGCTGCAATGATACTCCCAATACTCAATTTTATCTTTTAAATAATTTGTTGAGGTATGTAACAATGTGATTTTTGGAAAATGATTAACAGTTCAGAGTGCCTTAATACACTGATGCCAAATTAAGATTCAGTTTAGGGATCTTAATGGTTGGCTCTTAAAATCGAGTTTTAGTAATGTCTTAAGGACAGTGAAGCCACTTCGAACGTTTTGGTTTAGATCTTTACCATTTCTACATATACAGACTTGCATGAAGAATAAAATGCCATTTTTGCTTGCATAATTGGAGTCTGGATTGTATTGCAGTTCTCTAAACAGTGAAAAACTTTGTTAAACCTTGATTTCTCTGACTTGGGAGATATTTGAAAGAGGAGGTTATTTTCAAATGTTTTGTTTCTGTAATGTTATACAAACTTTTAATTAGCAGCTATTATATTGATGATTTTGCTGTTTAAATAATTTATTTGGCTGGCCACTTTTCAAACCAGTGGTGGTGGTTCACAGCTTTGAGTAGGCAATTATCTATACCATATGAATGTGTAGTTACATTCTCATCTAGCTACAAATCAGGGTAGTTTGCTTGGGGAAGATGATGTTTATTTCATGTCTGCCCATGCATTGTGGAAGCAGAATCATTAAGTGAAAGGAATGATTTAATGCAATACTAAAATATTTACTTTCCTTTCCCTTTTATTTTTAAAATATCGCAAGTTGATGCCAGGAACTTACTATCTGATATTGTTAGTGTTAACGTGGCAAAGTACTTAAATTAAGGAGTGTCATTATTTTTTATATATTTCTGATTGTAAGCGTGTGTGTTGAGAATACTTGAGTGCAACTTCCTTGTTGAAACTTTCTCTGTTTTTTAATGAGGAAAACTTGAGAATATCCACTGAACTTGGTAGAAATAGAATCAGGCATAATATAAACAACAAGCTTTAAAGTTTTGTGTCTTGGGAACATACGGTTTTGGAGAATGGAAGTGAGGGGGGGTTGTAGTTCTGTCTTGTATTAACTGAGGCATTTAACTTAGCCAATTTGAATTTGATTTTTGGAGACACCAGTTAGTCTTGCAGGCGTCATGGGCTCTGAGGTTTGGTCTTCTGAATCCATTTATTAGGTGTAGATATCTTAAATATTTTTGAGCTAATTAATAGCTTACAGCTAGCCTTACTGACTTCTTAAAATATTTTCCTTTTAGGCAACGCTTTTGACTCTACTTGCCACCCTCCCCTCACCATCAACGCATCAAAAAAACCCCAACCAACCAGAAAAAAAAACCCTAAACCCAACTGAAGTTCTGATCCACTGAAAAAAGTACCGCTAGTCCATCAGAGGGCTGATCTCGAGAAATTTTAGTATTGAGTTGTTATGGTAGTGCTTTTTTTTCCCCCCTGTGTTTCTTTATGGTTTAATAATGTTTTCAATGAGATTATCTATTTGTTAGGTCTTTAAATATTATTTTCAGGGCAAAATGAAGAATATATATTTATATAAGCAAATAACAAAAATTTGAATAATGTTCTCTTTAGGAAAAAACCATAGTGGTTTTGAATGCTATATTTTTCCATGTATAATCCAAAACAGCTTTTGTTTTGGTTGTTTTTCTTTTAAGTCATACCAAAACATGAATTTCTACTTACTTGTGAGGAGAATCAGGTCTTGCCTGTATTTTTATTCGTCTCAGTGTATGCTGAGATGTTCTTTCAGTTACAAGTAATTAATAAAACAAGGCCCAAATCCTGCAAATTCTTATGCATTGCAGTATTTTGAGTGCTCCAAAACTGTATATACAAAATTTGTTCAAAAATGTATATTCACTGAAAATACAGAAAAAAAATGCCAGAAAATTAAATTAATGAAGATGGAATGTGAAGTACTGCTACATTTCTTATTGAAAATTCTTCCTAAAGTAATTAGAGCATGATTTTCCAAATGAAAGAGTGAATTGATTTTTTTAATTTCCTGGCTCCTAAACATTTCCCAATCTTAGAATTACTCTGAATAGTGAAAATTCCTACTGGAAATTCTGGCTTTCTCTTTAACAGTAATATTTTCCTGTTGTATTCTTGAAATAACTTTATTCTAAATTAATATAGCCTAATATGATTAGGCTTTTGGACATTAACCTGGTGCTTAGCAAACTATTAAATTTCAAGCCCTGTACGTAGTAGTTTTGCATGCTGGGTTATAAACTAGTCTGTAGTGTTGTCTGTTGCACTCTGCTCTGCTTCATAATTAGTTGCTTTGGGAGGGGAAAAAACAAACCACAAAAACCCCCAAATTGTTCTCAACTGGTGGTGTTAATACTGCTCTCTGTAAACCTGTAACGTGGTTGATATGTGATAATGGCATTGCGTACTGGACGACAAGGTGAAACAGTAACTGATGCTTTGTTTTAGTTAGAGGTTTGTGTTAAGCATGCTTCAGGAAAGCACAGCTGGAAATGTAGCTTTCTGCAGTTTTGAGCTGATGAAGAGCATGCAACAGGGGATGCTGTTCAGTTTATTTTGTCAACTTTTCCCATTCTTGCATTTTATTTTTAATTGAAGAGAATCTCTTTTTTTCATAGCAAAAGACTACCATCGATGAAGGTAGAACAAGCATCTCCTTTCAGCATCTCTCTTTCCTTTTATTATTTCTTTCTTTATTAATTAAAAGGGTTTTTCTAGGCTGCCTGGCTAGTAAGTCAAAGAACTCATCTAAGGCATTCCTAAAATGTTTTATGAGTATCTGGATGATCTTTTAAAACTTTTACGTACACCTTTTTGCCTCTAGAAAGGGATATTGCATTTTCATGATTAGTGTTTGAGCAGCTCAGTCCCTTTTCTTTTGTATCATTAAAGTAATAATGTTTTCTTTAAGGCTGCATTATGTTACAGGCATCAGGTGTTTTAAAAAAAAAAAAAAGTGTCTATTCCTGAATAGAGATTGTGATGAAACAAACAGAGATTAGATTATTTCTGAAGTGCTAGCACTGTCTCAAAAAGTTAAATTCCACACAGCTTTTTGTCCTTAGTACTTTGTAACTATACAGTGTACAGTGTAACTATATGAATGCAAGGTTGTTTCACTAAGGAATTAGTGATAGGTGACATTATACTTGATGATTTTAAATTGAGGATTTATAATCTGAGTTCCAAACCACTGGTAGTGGGCCTGCTTTACATGCATCTGTACTAACATATGTATCTGAATATATAGTGCATTCCTTACTTGATCATTTTTGAAAGTAATCGGTGAAAGTGTGTATTTTAAATTATTCCTGTATTTTCTGTGGAGACTGAGGCAGTCTAAATCTAACATCGAAAGAGCTCATCACTATGATATGTAATTTCTATTCTGTTCACAATATGTAGAACATACCACTTTTATCAGATTAATTTTCAAGTCTTCTTGTACCAGATGGTGCTGTGTCAGTAGGACAGCACCTAATTATAGGATTACTAACCAGATGTTATTTCTGCTGCTAGTTGTAGGTGAGCCCAAAATGAGTGCAAAAATGAGAATAGTCATTAAACACCTGTATCATATATTGGGATGCTTCCTCTGCGTTTGCTGGTGTAAGTGATACATCTCTTTCCTTGTGGTGATCCCTACGTTTGAAATGGGCTTTAAAGGAGAAAAGAGGAAGAAAAAAAACCAACAACAAAAAATCTCAAAGCAAACAAAAGAACTCTCACTAGTGTATTAAAAGAATGGACTTTGTTTTTCATGAATGCAAGATCAGAGAAATAACATTCTGCATGATTTTATTAGGAAACAGAAACAAAACCCCAAATGTTACTTGTGCATTGACGATACGTGTTTTGGAATGGAGTAGAGAATTATGTAATGCGTAATGAAATGTAAAAATCATCGTGCCCTGTAACATAGTGCAGCTTTAGTAGACTGGCTTATCCTTAACTTAAGCTCAGACTTCATTTCATGCTTCCCAGCCTTCTGTCAAAATACTGTACTGTAACTGCAACTGTACAAGTTCTGAAGTTAATGGCAAGGCTTTTGGAATACTGTATGTGATCTCTGCCTTACAGCACAAGCAGCGCTGCCCTGTGCTGGAGGACCAGCTGGTGGATCTTGTGGTGTATGCCATGGAACGGTCGGAGACTGAAGAGAAGTTTGATGATGGTGGAACCAGCCAGCTTCTGTGGCAGCATCTCTCCAGCCAGCTCATTTTCTTTGTGCTCTTTCAGTTTGCAAGTTTTCCTCATATGGTCCTGTCACTCCATCAAAAGGTAATTTGTTTGTATCGCTCTCACTTGGTAAGAGAGCTTTTAAAACCAAAACAAAACAAGTTTTTAAAAAAAAAAAAGTCATCCCTGCAAGATGTACCTTATGTGCAAGCACTAATTTTTGATTGTTGTGCTCTGAAGGAATTTACATTCTCAAGTTACATTGCTGTGAGCTAGGTCTGTTCCCGGTGTATTTGGTTACAAGATGTTGCATTATATTTGTATTCAAAATGTGCTAGTAACTAGAATAAGGAGATAAACCAGCATAATTCAGAAGACCCGAGTACTGTGCTGTTGTATCTAATTTACAACCAAGCTTCAGAGCGAATGCCCTGTTCAGTTTGTGAGCTAAAGAAACATACCATATAAATGGATGCAAGAACTTACAGTTTGTTTGTCTGATCAATCTAATCAAAGATCATTTGTCCAATTACAGTGATATTGGCAATCACAGTTCAAGGTTATCATTACTTCATAATAATAATTCTGTTAAAACTGATACAGTTTCTAGTATTTACCCTTTTCTCTGATGCTCAATGCCTCTGAATTCTAAGGGTGGTGCTGCCAGTCCTCCATGAGAGACAAGAGGACGGGTTACAGTAAGTCAGCAACATCCTGAACTCTTTGCTGAGAGAAACTGTGATGTCAGTGGTAGGAAAGGGTTGTTCTTTCTCCTCACTGTATAATTAGTTTTTGGCTATTTAGGTACAGTTTCTAACATGCACTAGACATTGCTCCATCTTCGTTTGTCCACAGTTCTATGTTACACCAAAATTTACTATGTATGTTATGTTTTACTTGTGATGAATTCTAGTTCTCTGCTCTCTTTGGTATCCCAGGAATTAGTTTTACCAGGTTTGCGTTCTTTTAATTACTGTTAATGAAGCATTAAGCAATAGGCACTATACAACACAATTGCACTAATCTAATCTAAAACTAAAGCAAGCTAGATAAGAGAAGGGGTTAAGAGTAGGGTACTGTTTATTAGAGAATTGCTGTTACAGATAAAGAAGTTAAATAACAAACAAATAAAACATCCAGACAAGTCCAGATGAAGCAAGCCCAAGTTGTGCTGGTTCAGAGACTTTCTTCATAGATAAAGTTAATATAAAACCTGTAGCCTGCTGCTAGCAATGATAATACTGTACTTGGCTACAGGGCTACAAGGTGACAGTTTAAGTCCAATATTTAATAGTTGATAATTTTTCAAAACAGTGATCCTCAAGAGCTAAATAAATTTTAACTCTTACCATTAAATCCTGTGGCCCTTGCAGGGTCTGTTTCTGTGTTACAACTAATGTACCTGTTTGACATCTTTCTGAAAACACAATGTACCTTTCTGCCTAAGTCCTGCTGTAAACTTCCCAGTAATCTCTGCCAGAACTGTTTTAGTCTGCGCTTCTACTTTTATGGGAATCTTTGAGTGTTTTTTCTTCTGCATGCAATATTTGTCTGTTACTGAGTGTTTTTGACAGTTGGCAGGCCGTGGTCTCATTAAAGGAAGAGACCATCTGATGTGGGTGCTGCTCCAGTTCATCTCTGGTAGCATCCAGAAGAATGCATTGGCTGACTTCCTCCCGGTTATGAAGCTTTTTGACCTCCTGTATCCTGAGAAAGAAGTAAGTCTTCTCTCTGAAGTTAAAGGTTTCATTTTTAATTCACCCTGATAAATTCATATGTCAATATTACTATGGTTCTTGAGTCACTGTTCCAGCAGTGTGCTGTGTAGTTGGAGAGAGGTGTTTCATAATTAGATGTAAATGTTCAGGATTTCCTAGCTATGTTTTTCCAGTAACCACCTTTGTGCAGTGTTTTTAGCAGTGAAAAAGACCTCTGTTAACTCACATCTTACTTTACTTTGGTTTGACTAAGGTTTTGAGGAGTTTGTTAAAGCACTGAGGAGACTCTTAAGGAATAATAATGTGGAATTTTATTGTTACCTCTGGGCTGTAACAATAATACACTGAGAGACACTTCTGGGTGCAAAGAATTGAACAAGACACTATGTTTGTTTTGTATTAATGGTTACTTAAAATTCATTCTGCAGTAGTAAATCAAATCCTAGTTATGCTTTGTACATTCCTCTAGAATGAAGGTTCCTGAGGAAAGGGGAATTAGGGGAAGTTCTTAAACTTCCATTGTGACAGTGTTGTCAGATGAAGTCCCGATTGCTTGCTCTTATCATAGTGCCTCCTATTTTGGGTCAGTAGATACGTTAACACGAATGTGTCATATACCAAACTGATATGCAGTAGTTTTTCCTCCTCTGAAGTTAGTTTTGACCCACAGAAATTCTTCATTACAATTTGTTTCGTGAGCTCGCTTTTGTGACAGCGCTTTTTCCTTTGACTGTAGTGATGGGCTCTGAGTTACACTTGAAGTCTTTGTGGGACTAGGGCATTTCTGAGGATTCAGTTTTACAAGCAGTTTAAATGTCATCTACAACTGTTGCTCTTCAGAGGATCTGTCTTACTCTCGCCTTGATTATGCATTGCTGCTGTCTCACTTGTGCTGTCAGTGGCACTCGTGCAGTAGTAACTGTTCCAAAGGGAGAGAAATACGAATGTTGGCAAAAGGAGAGAGCCAGAGTGCCTTTTCCAGTGGCAGTAATATACCCAAGTCTGTAGCCAAAATGTTGTGAATTTTGAGGTGTATCTGTTCCTTTTCATAGGAAGTGTATTAATCTTTAAGTGTGATGGTGATGCTAGACAAGTTAGATTTTTTGGGAAATATTGATGAACAACTGAGTACCTGCTATGGAAACACATAGCATAATTGATTTCTGAATAATGTATGTGGGAGGCTGAGAGTAAAAGTATATGCTTTGTATATACATATGTCTTGAATTTGTGTATTCTGAGCGTGAACTTGCATTTGCTGAGGTCTTAGATTGTTTGCTTTGGGGGGCTTTGAGAATAATTACTGAGATTCCAGGTCTCTACCCAGATGAGGGTAGAATCTGTTCTTTAAGAATGTTGCTTATGGTGTTGCAAGTCAGAAAAAGAAAAACTTGACCTTGTGAATGCTGGCTATCTAAATTGGTTTTCTGTATACCAATACAAGCAATATATCACATTCATATGTTCTTTCTTTAGTGTATTCCTGTACCTGATATTAACAAACCTCAGTCGACTCATGCTTTTGCAATGACCTGTATTTGGATTCATCTGAATCGGAAGGCCCATAGTGACAACTCCAAGTTACAGATTCCCATTCCTCATTCTCTTAAACGTCACCATGAGTGAGTTTTGGGGGTTTTGTTGTGTATTGATTTGTCTCTAGACTTAATGGAATAGGAAGCTCCAAGCCTGTATTCAGAATGTATTGTGTGATGGGATGCTGGACTGGAAGCAGGACTAAGAAACAGCTCCAAGTCAAAATATGCTGTTACCATACAGCTAACAGAAAATAATATATTGCATCTCAGATTTATTCATCTTTTTTACTGTTGGAGAATCTGAAAGCAAGTTGACTATTTTGTTCTATTATGCTGCGGTTTGGGAACTGTGGATAAGCAGTATATTGGGTTAAGTTTCATCCATAAAGGTGATCTTTAAAGTGTGTTTTTCTCCTGAGGTGTTTCTCTGATACAAGAAAATCTTAACACAGTGAAATTGTGGCATAAGATGTAGTAGTTTTGATGTGGTGCAATTAACAAATATTTTTGGTTTTCTACTATTTTACAATGAATTTTTGACTGAGGTTATTGTGGCTGTAATCCTGGAATGCATGTGTATTCTCCTTGTTTCTTTCTACTTAATGTTTAATCTCTGTCACACAGGTTTTTGCAGCAGAGTTTAAGAAATAAAAGCTTACAGATGAATGACTACAAGATTGCCTTGTTGTGTAATGCTTATTCAACCAATTCAGAGTGTTTCACTTTGCCAATGGGTGTACTAGTAGAGACTATTTATGGAAATGGCAACATGAGGATATCACTTCCAGGGACTAATTGCATGGCATCAGGGTCTATTACCCCGTTGCCAATGAACCTTTTGGACTCACTCACAGTTCATGCCAAAATGAGGTACAGTATGCAGCTAGGGGTTTTTTTAACCTATAAATCTATGTGTAGCTAATTATCATCAGAAAAGCTTTCCTGTGTCTGAACATGTCATGTATAGTTCTATTGATTTACTTAATAAATTTCTTAACTTTCGAGTCCTTGTTTTTGATTGGAAAATACTTTCTCTTTCCTCAGTTTGATTCATAGCATAGCTACAAGGGTGATTAAGTTGGCTCATGCAAAATCTAGTCTGGCCTTGGCTCCTGCTCTTGTGGAAACCTATAGTCGCCTGCTGGTTTATATGGAAATAGAGTCCTTGGGCATCAAAGGCTTTATTAGTAAGAATGAAAACCTTTTTTTTTCCCCTCCTTCATTTTGTTCAGTAGCATTTTCTTTTAATAGCAATTAAAGACCATAGTAAAAATGAGAATCTAATGATGCGGCATGTTGAATGCATGTATAAACTATTTTAATATAAAAGAAATTGTAATAGTTATCCTAGTGCGGCAGTAAACTTCAGATGAGTGTGCTGCTGTCCCTTTATGCCATCACTTGTATGGTTGGGACCTTCCTAGTTACACTGCGTTGTGCAAAAATATGCTTAATGGAAAATCGTAAGCAAAATTACTTAATTAGTAGCAAACGGTATTTAATCACACTCATTTAAAATAATTTGCATGTCTGCTGTATATGTTCATTCAAAAGATTATTGAGCTCTACAGATTTACAGCATGTTCAGATAGTGCACATGCACTCTTCAGAGGTAATACAATTTTCAAGTCAAATATTTGACTTGCAGCTGAATATAACTGTCTAGCCTCAGTGTAGTCTGTAGTTGTATTTTAAAGTGTAATCTTTTGGAAAACTTATTTTACAAACTCTTTTTCATAAGGTCAGCTCCTGCCAACAGTGTTCAAATCTCACGCATGGGGAATATTGCACACCCTGCTAGAAATGTTTAGCTATCGCATGCATCACATCCAGCCTCATTACAGAGTCCAGCTGCTCAGCCATCTTCATTCCTTGGCTGCTGTGCCACAGACTAATCAGAACCAGCTTCATCTGTGGTGAGTGATGGTTACCATATTTAACCATAATCTCAGATTCCTCCTTCATCATATGTTGAAAGCTGTGTGAGAACTATGTTTTAAATGGGACATAAGTACTTCCTAGTCTTAGTTCTGTGGCTGAATTGTTCTGTGGTATCTCAGCAGGTCATGTTTCAGAAATACAGTTAGATGTTAGCAGTAGTACTCTGCAGAGTTGTATGAGGCAACCTCTTGCACAGACGTGGCAGCAGTGTCGCAGGTCAAAACACAGTAATGTGCACCGGAACTGTCATGTCAAGAAGTGTCAGGCAACTATTAAGCTTGCAAAGGAGATAAAGGGCAATGCCTGCTACTTGCAGTCACAGTGATTGGCTTGTCTGCCAGTGGGACTAGGGTTGCTTCCTCCTCTAGAGGATGTTAAATTCCATTACAAGAGTTAAGGTGGTTCCACTTACGTTCTTTAGCGAAGTTAATTTTCAGTCAGATCAGAGAAATAATCTCATTCATCCTGCAGCTGTGAAGGGCTCGATGCCAAGCTGTAGTGGCTGTACATGAGCCTGAGTGGAGAAAAAAGTGTCATTTGTATTGTATGGTGTGTGTCAGCGTAAACCACACATTAAGCAGTGTCTAATTTGGATAGAAGAAAGACAGAAAAGCTGGTTAAAGAAGCTCTAGAGTTGGTATGCCGCTAATTCTGGGGAACACATTTGAGTTTAACTTACTGTTAAAAAGTTGAAGGTTATGAGATGCAGTTTGACTGTAGCACCTGGGGTTTGTAGTGGAAAAGTTGGGGAAAAGTGTGTCCATTCACTTTTAGAGTAAAATACTTCTTGTGAGTGTATGTGAGGGAGACAGCAACCTCGTTATTATCAGTTTACATCAAGGAACTTTAATTACACAGTAATGTCTTAGTCCAAATTCAAGTTGCTCAGTTGCTTATGCTTTATCAAGAATAAAGAGAACAAGTGAAGACAAGTTTCTCCTTAAATTCAAGGTCTTGCTCTTTTTATTCATCTAAGTCTTATTTTTTCATCTTAGTCTGTGAAATATGGCTGTTAATCAGTCACTTTTGATAAACACTTCATGCAACTAGAATAAACTAACCTATGGCTTTGGCATTTCAAAGACATAATGTTATAAAAATCTCTTAAATTACTTCAGACTACCTGGTGTGAAAAGTGCTTCCAACTAGAGCACTGGAAAATGAAGTGCTTTTAATCAAAAACACTACTTCCTCATTTCTTTAATAAGGACAATTTTTAGTGCTGTCTGCTTCAAGGTGACAGTTAGCTTTGAAACCTTCCATGCATTATTCATGTGTTTTTACTCTGGTTTTGCATATATTTATTTGTCTATGTATCCTTGTTTAGACAAAGACATTCAAGAGATAACGAAAGGAGGAGGCTCTGAATTGGAGAGACTTGAGGCTCTTTTTCAGGGGCGCTGAGCACATGGAATTTTCATTAAATCAACTTTTGAGAACTTTATTTGAAAATAAAGTACTTAAATAGTAGATAACAAATTTATTAAACAGTGGAAAAAGCAAACTTTTCCAAAAGGTTAAGAACATCACTTTCAAAACAAATGTTTTTGTATTATTTGAAGCAGAGAATGGAGAATAAATAGGTATTTTTGGAATTTTAGAAGCAGCAGTATAAGCATTATTTGCTAACTGGATTGTTTCCTTCTTTCAGTGTTGAGAGTACTGCTCTAAGGCTAATCACAGCTTTGGGCAGCTCGGAAGTCCAACCACAGTTTACACGATTCCTCAGTGATCCCAAAACAGTTCTTTCAGCAGAATCAGAAGAACTCAACAGGGCTTTGATCTTAACTCTAGCAAGGGCAACACATGTGACAGGTAATAGCAGCACTGTGAGATAACATCTAAGTGAAAGCTGTAGTTAAGCCATTTCTCTAAAATACTGTTTAATAGAATATCACGGAAGTGACTCAGTTATAAAACATATCCCGTACACTCTGGTTTTGGAAAAAGTGTAATTTTAATTTCCAGCTACTTTTAGGCAGAAAGCTATCCTTAAAGCAGTAGTGAAATCAGACATTGTTTAAAAGTTTATTTTTATACAGAGATACAATGTGGCTGGGCTTTTTTAGTGGTTTTTTCTTTTGAGTTTCATTATTTTAAATTTAAATGTTTGATTGATTATTGATACATGCCATTTAAAAAAAAAAAAGTGCAATGTTCACAGCAAGCATGTTGCTTGTCTGGAAGCTACCCCATCTGCAGCTTACCTTGAAGAAAAAGTAGTATGTGTTTTGAGTTTGCTTTCTTGGGAAAAGAAGCAGGGGAAGCTTTTATTGTGCGCTTTAATGTTTGAACAATGTGCAATGACATGGGTCAGGTTTTTATTAGCTTTGAGGGGGATGTTTTCTTTGTCTCTTTTTTTATGGTTGTAGTCTGGAGACATGCTGGAAAGTTAGAACAACTGATTTCAGAAGAGCTAGTGGAGGTGGTTTGAAAGGGAGACATGCTGGAAAGTTAGAACAACTGATCTAAGTGAAACGTCTAATTTGTGTTAGATTTTTTGGGTTTTAACCTTTGCTCAACCTTTAAATCAACACTGGGGTTGGGAGGATGAGGCTTATATTTTATTTCTATTGCTTAATTGGGAGAGGTACTGCTGAGCAGCCTTTTTAAAGCAATATAATTGCCATGCGGCAATTTCATCATTATTATCTTCCTCAGGATTTTTTTTAAAGTCTAATCAGTTAATCAGCAAAAGCTTGTCTTACTGTCATGCCAGGAAATGAAATATAAAATCTTAAAATCATGATTGCTTTTGTTTCTATCTCAAAACCTAAAAATAATTTTGTTGTTGTTAATAGCATAAAAAAGATAATATCCATCTTGTTCTGTGAAGTAGGTAATACTCAGAGTATTGTGTGAAGTAGGTAATACTCAAAGAGTATTGTGTGAAGTAGGTAATACTCAAAGAGGGGTGGGAGAAGTTGACCAAAAAGGAAACCCTGTTGAACTAGCAAAGCCTTGACGCATGTGACTACAAAAGGGATGCCAGTAAGAAATGGGGTTTTTTTTGTGTAAAATTCTAATATCATCAATCCATTTTCTAGACTTTTTCACAGGCTCTGATTCGATTCAGGGAACTTGGTGCAAGGATATATTGCAGACTATCATGAGTTTTACTCCGCATAACTGGGCATCGCATACACTAAGCTGTTTTCCAGCTCCTCTGCAGGTAATAGTTTCAAACTGATGATTTTATAATTAAAAATACAGAGAATGTACTCTCCTAACAAGATCCTCTGCCTTTTGCTAGTTGGTGAGATTCTTCCCCTGTCCACAGTACATTAAGCTCAAGTCCCTAAAGAGTGCAGTGTGATTATAACATTGCTATTTCTTCAGAAATGCATTAGCTTTTCTTGCAGTATTGTATGGCCAAGTTTGGCCAACTGATATTCTGGTGGAAGGTAGATCAGATCTTTTAAAAATTAAAAAATAAAATATAAAAGAAAGTTGGAGAAGCCTTTTTTTTTTTCTTGTGGCAGTTTGTCATGTAGCTTTGTTAGTGACAAAACAGTCACTGTGGTATCATGGTGAAACAACATCCCTGCCTAGTAGGTTTGTATTGTACAAAGTAGGAACTCGTAAGGTACTAAGTCAGGCAAAAGTTTTCCTGTTCAAATGTTTTGTTCTAGGCTCTCAGTCACAGCAAAGCCTATTTTATTTTAGGTATTCTTCAAGCAGAATAATGTACCTCAGGAAAGCCGTTTTAACTTGAAGAAAAATGTGGAAGAAGAATACCGAAAGTGGAAGTCTATGACCAATGAGAATGATATAATCACACACTTTTCTATGCAAGGTTCACCCCCACTTTTCCTTTGTCTCCTATGGAAGATGTTGTTGGACACTGATCACATTAATCAAATTGGCTACAGGTGAGCTTAAAAGATCCAGAGTTATTACAGCAACGTTCTCAGTTGTGAGGACATAGGCCATGTGCATTAACAGCTTGATTTGTACTGTTTTTATTAATTCAGAGCATGGAAAAAAGGAGTGGAGGTAGGTATTAGCAAATATATAATAATAATTGTGCAGTGTTTAAGATTGATTGCACCACTCAGTGGTCTGCAATGAATATTCTTTCTGGTAAGAGACAGGATGTGAGGTGTTTGAATTAAGCTGTTAGCCTGAAACACTGCTGTTGCAAGTAATCTGGAAAAGTAAACAGAAAATATAAATATTTACTTAGCCTTTATATGTGAATAAAGGCCAGATATTTTTATTAAAAAAACAAATGTTAGATTAAGATGAAAATTTATTATAGAAGTAGTAGTCCTACAATTTTTTTTCCTTGTTCTCGATAGTAACAGCATCAGCTCCAGCCGTGAAGAGTAGATTCTTTCTTTTCAGTCTTTGTTAGGTCTCTTGAAACAATTTATATTTATGATAGCTTGTGTTACTCTTCTGTGCAATGAGGAAATAGCAGTATTTTAATGCTATAGTTATATTAAAATGCATACTGCAGGAAAATAAAGTTGAGTTGCAGAAGATTGTCCTAAGAAGTGTGTAACTGAAAATACGTAACTAAAGCATAGGTTCTGGACAGAATGCTATACGTAGGAGTTGGTGAACTTGAAGCATTTATTCTGATTAATATCCAGACTCTGGAATTCCGTTGCTCTAAACTTTTATTTTTTGCTTTGCTTTAGAGTTTTCTTCATTTAAGAAAGGGACAGTTTTTGTCTTTTTTTTTTTTTTTTTAAAAAAAAAGACAATTGTATTAAGACCCACTAACTCTTATAAAATAGACTAACTAAAAATGTGTTAAGAAGAGCAATTAACAATTGCTTGTTGCTTTTTTGTCCTTTTCTTCTTCACTGGTAGAGTGTTAGAAAGAATTGGGGCCAGAGCTCTGGTGGCACATGTCAGGACATTTGCAGATTTCTTGGTGTATGAATTTTCTACCTCTGCAGGAGGCCAGCAGCTCAATAAATGTATTGAGATTCTCAATGACATGGTGTGGAAATACAACATTGTAACACTGGATAGGTTGATACTGTGTTTGGTAAGTATTGCTCTAGAAGATAAGATGCCAGTTCTTCATGCACAGTCTGCTTTCTGAGTCACTTCTGTAGGAGCAATCTTCTTAAAAATGCATTGGTTTTAAATAATGACTATTTGCTAACCCAATAATCAAGTAAAATAATGATTTACTTTTGTAAGCAACATAAAACTCAAAATCGTACAGTTCTCTGAATCTTCAGGGGAAGTTTTCCTTGGTTATTTAATGGCAACCATTAAACTGGCATTATTGAATGTTGTCATTAGTGCTTTGGGTCTCTGAGCTATGCAATTATTTCTTCAGCCTGAAAAGACAGAAGGGGTGTGGCATGCCGTGATTCAGAAGCAAATGGAAAATCTTGTACCTGTTAGAGTATGCTTTCTTTGCTTAGAATTCAGCCTGTTTCATCAGAAAAGTAGGAGAGAAAATGGCATTCCCTGTCTTCCCGGGTTATCCTACAAAATAAAGCAGAACTAACCTAGAGAGAATTAAATTTTCCTTTGGTAATTATCCTTTACTTATATTTTAAAATCTCATCTTAATATTAAGCTAATTGTTTGAATTTTAGTTTGGCTTTCAAACTAAAGTCCAAACATGTCAGAGTGGACAGAATTTTGAAGCAATCTTAACTTCATTATCATTAATTGGCTATTTTCAGTGAGAGAACTGAAAGCTAAGAGAGAGCTAGAATTCTTGGAGAACGTGCTGTCGCTGGGGAGCTTTTAAGACTTTCTGCCTATGGAATGAGAAAATATGATTGGTACTTTTCACAGGAGGTGATTGAACCTATCTGTATTTGGTGTCTTCACTTGAAACATAGAGTTGAAAGACCGTATGCTCAGTGTGAATTTGTGTGCAGATGTACCTAATGTGCAGTCAAATACACTAGCCAATGTTTAGGGGTTATAAAGCAGACAGCAGTGTCGACTGTAATTTAATGTTTTCTGATCCATTTTGTTTAAGGCTATGCGTAGTCATGAAGGAAATGAAGCTCAAGTCTGTTACTTCATAATACAGTTACTCTTACTGAAGCCTAACGATTTCAGAAACAGAGTGAGTGATTTTGTGAAGGAGAATTCTCCGGAGCACTGGCTGCAGAATGACTGGCATACTAAGCATATGAGTTATCACAAGGTATCAAAGCTAATAAAATTCTTTTATTGTAATACTTTCTGTGGAGTTGAGATCAGCCAGAGAGTGTTTTATCCTGTAAATGACAGGACAGCTCTGTCAATTTTTGGAGTTACTTAGTAAGTCATAATTTATTTGCAGTAGTATATTAAAAAAAAAAATCACTATGTTTATGTAATAACATTAAAATTATAATGCAGTGATATTCAAAGATAGAAGCAGCTGAAGAGCTGATTGGACATTCATTCTTGCTCATCTAAATCCAATCATTTTATATTCTTGGTTTTACTGAATTTCATTTAGAACAGAGTGTTTGTGCAGGGAGGAGATGTTTCTGATGTTTTATAACTATAACAATAGTTAAACCTACGTTTCCTCCTAACTAATTAAAGCTTCTCCTATCTCCTGTGTGACAAGAACATACTATCCTGATGTGTTAGGGAAGAGAACTTCTGAGATTGCTGCTGTAAACAAAGTGGCTTCTGCTGGCTAGAAAAGGATGTACCAGTGGAGTGTTCTGTCCAAATATATATCAGCAGTGAAATGAAATAGATACAAGCAAATGCTGAACACATGCAACCTAGTTCTGATCCAGAAGCTATTTGGTCTTTATTAGCCCTCTGCTTTAGCCATGCAGTGTCTTAACAGTGCCTAGAAGTGTAAGGGTAGCAGGGAAGAAAGTTTTATTAGCCTGCAGAGTCCTCTGACATGACTGCATGGTTGCTACACCCAATCTGGCATATAGGAATTTCAGTCACAGGTAAAATACTATGAGCTCAGCATTCAGCTGTACTTATCTGGTATTTGAGTAGACTCCAGTTCTTTCTGAGGGACTTATTACATGCATATTATTTCTAGTGTTCTGATTCAGTATATGATGCAGAAACTTTCAGTAGTGCTGATTTCCACTGGGTTTTCTCTTAAAGTACGTGACAAGGGACTCATAAGTGCTGGCTGCTTTCAGCTTTGCCTTGTGATGCTTAATGTTCTCTTATGTCCAGTTTTGAGTGATGGTGAAACTGTGTTTTCTGAAGAATTGGTTATCTGCTAGTCTGATAACTAAATAATTTCACTCAGAGTTGAATTTTCTTATGTATTTCTAAAGTTTACAGTGAAGTCATCTCACCGCATTCATATGTGGTAATGAGGGTTAAGAAGCACCTTTTTAAAGCAATGTAGATGCTGAATGCATTGCTTTTAAGGGAAGAGCTTTTGATTTTGTTGGATTTCTTTCCCTGCAGAAATACCCTGAAAAGCTGTATTTTGAAGGCTTGGCAGAGCAAGTCAATCCCCCAGTTCAGATCCAGCCCCAGTACCTTCCAATTTATTTTGGAAACGTATGCCTGCGCTTTCTGCCAGTGTTTGACATTGTAATCCATAGATTTCTGGAATTGCTTCCAGTGTCCAAATCACTGGAAACTTTGTTGGATCATCTGGGAGGTTTATACAAATTTCATGGTAAGTTATCAATGAATACAGACTTTTATTCCTGTTGCAATCATTCTATTCTCTTTCATCTCCTTCATTCATAATTTTCGTCTACTAGCACAGCAGTGTTTTAATCCTTTCCTATTCCATAAGCCCTGTGTACATTTTGACAGAGAAGTACGATCCCTGTTTAGTGCATTTCAGCTTACTAACAGTGAACTTGCTTTTATTCAGGTAGCTCTTGCTATTTCATGCTTCCTTCACACCTTTCCCTTTCACTCCCTTGTAGTAGTAAGTGCTTGGACCTGTGTCCTAACAAACTTTCTGTTACCAAGACTGGAATAGCTAAAAAGCAGGTCCTCCATCGATCCTTGTTTAAGATTCAAATAACTTAAGCTGATTTTTTTTAACACTTTTATACCTGTACTTTTATAGTAAGTTTTTGTATAGATGTTATTGCTGTGTTATGCCCAGACAATTTGCAATATTCTTTCTGTACTGTGACTTCTTCACCTGGATTCTTCTAATTTAATACCTTTTATGCGAAGAGATGATTTAGATGGTTTATTTACAAATATGTTAGTATTATCATTAAGGTGTGAACTGTTAGTAATACTTTCTTTGCTCGACTTATACACTTCTGCACACACATTAAAGTGTATGTATAAGACAAAGGAAAATCAGTGTTGTATGGTGAAATAAAGAACATGAATCAATTCCATATGCACTGTTTTTAAATATGTACAACTTAGTCTTGTAGAGCTCTTGATTTTATATTTGCCACCATAAACATAATAGTGATCGTAGAAGTTATTTCTGGGTTTTGTTGCTTTCCTTTTTATCTTGGCAGACCGTCCAGTGACTTACCTATACAACACTCTTCACTATTATGAGAGGCATCTCAGAGAGCGCACAAACCTCAAGAGAAAACTTGTTCATGCCATAATCGGCTCTCTGAAAGATAATCGCCCACTAGGCTGGTGTCTAAGTGATACTTATCTCAAGTGTGCTATGAACGCCCGAGAGGAGAATCCGTGGATTCCTGATGACACTTACTATTGCAAGCTCATTGGAAGACTAGTAGACAATATCCTTCTTAAACTTTACATTACATAAATTATACCAATGTCTTACAGCTTCGTTTCATCAAAATACAAAGTTCAATTTCTGTCTGTTCAGATATGAAATAAAGCCTGGCGGCTTTACTTAGCTGCGTTTATCAGTCTAAATTCATATTAGATTACTTCAGTGTACTTTTCTTTAATTATTCTACACAGGAACTGTGCTGCCCTAGTAAAAGCATCTTGAAAGATAAGGTGAAAATGAAGTACAGTACAGCAATATAAATATTTCACTGTTTAATGCATCACTTGTAAATACAATTACCGAGGTTTGTGCATTCTGAAACGTATTCTAATTGCCACATAAAACTAGCATGATACAAAGCACGAGTATTTAAAAAAATGTAGAAGATGAGGTTACTTTTTTCGAATGCCATTTTCAATATTACTAAGAATACAATATTGTAAGCAGTGCCCCATGTAAGGTGGTATATAACTGTGTCTAGTTGAAGATCGGTATATGTGCTGTTAGCAACTGCTGAGAATCTCATTTTTAGGAGGGAAAAACTACAAGTTATAATTTTAACACAAACCTACATTTTCTTAATTGCTTCCCTTTATTAGTTTTTATAATTATGACTACAGCTGATGTAAGTTTCTGTGGAAATAGCTGGTGAACCCACTCAGCTGTGTTCTAGAGAGTAGCGCTAGTGGAATCTCCCTGGACATTGCCTTCTTTCTGGATCACCTTTACGGGGGGTGACCCGTTCTCTGGATGTTATGTGTCTTCTTTCACTCCTCTTCCCGAATTTACCTTTCTTTTATGTGTAACTTGAAAGAAGTTTATTAGCTCTCCCTAAAGAAAGCTAAAATTATATAAAACCCTGCTTTTATGCAAATGGTAACAGTGTGTTTGTAGATCTTTTCTATATGTAGCTCAAATAAGTTGGTCTTGGTTGGGAAAGTGGCATATTTTCAGACTCTAAGCAGGTGCTCGTTTTGCATAAACTGTCACCCTAGAAGTTTGCTAGAAGATCTTATACTGAAGCAAATTAATGACTTCAGAATATGCAGAGTAGAAAATTATTGGTTTTTTCATTTTCTTGTCTTGGAAGCAGATGGTGAATGAGATGGTTGATGGTGTTTTGTACCACCTTATAATTGGGGAAATTTATCCTCTGCATGACCTTGTGTGTCTGGTATATTTATAGCTATGTATCCATGCAATCCTTCAGTGATTATCATTGCCTTATATTCATACTTTTGTCCATATGTCTTATTTTTATGAAATGTGGTTGTTTTATTTGTTCTCAGTAACTTACCTTTCAATTCAGTTCAACTTAGTATGTGTGGTATATGCATATGTTTTTAAGCAGTGTGCTGCTGCTTACCCTAGTCTGTGTTGGGGCAGCTTTTTTTTCCTTAATGATTGTCACCCATGGCAGGCAAATCACCTGGCCCATTTCCAAATTGTGACTGGAGATTCAATGAGTTTCCTAACCCAGCTGCCCACGCTCTCCATGTTACCTGTGTTGAGCTCATGGCTCTGACTGTTGCAGGGAAGGATGTAGGCAATGCACTACTGAATGTTGTGTTGAAGAGGTATGTTGGCGGTCTGAAACTCTGTTCTCCAATATATAATATGTAATTAGAGATTGCTAAGTTAGTCTGATACTAATTTTCATAGGTTTTAATAAATTTTTAATTACGTGTAAATACTTTAAGTTTTATCTATAAAGTATTTTTGGAGGACAAACAAGGCTGTAAGGATCAAGCAGAAAAATCATGCGTTGGATTTTTGTGCTTTAGCAGATTGTGTGTGCTTCAGGAACAGTTGATTCCTTATGATCCCCTTAAAAGACAGAGGGATGATCTCGCACAGGCTAAGAACTTATCCCGAGGGTTCAGTGGCACAGAGGCTGGAAAAAGTCTGTTATTCTTTCAGCTATGGTGGGAGGAGGACATTTCATCAGTTGATATCATAGGATCTTTGAATGCAAAGAAATGGGCAGAAAACATTGGCAGGACTCTGAATCCTCCTGACGCTAATGTAAAATCAGAGGTACTTTGAAACGGAGTGGTATGCCAAGGCTAGACTTTTGTCATGATGCACTGTTTAACCCATAGTTCTGTGTCTTGCTTGACCACTGTGAAAAGAACTGAAGCGAAAGAAATGACCTAGTATTGCAGTGATTCAGATGCCATCTTTGAGCAATGGCAAACTGAAATGATTTATTTTCAGCCTCATTCAGCTTAGTAATATATTATTGTTAACTTTATTTCGGGGCACATGGAGGGAAAGAGTCAATAAAGAGACTATTAACCCTTAAGCACTGAAGCCTATTCAATAGGGAGAACAGTGTAATAACAGCCTTTGAAGAAAACACACTACTAATGCAAAACCATGCTCGAGCGAAGTTTTTGCAAGCAACATTACAATGGCATTTATACCACCTGTTGGCTCTCCTGAGTACCTGTATGTGTTTTTATAGTTCTCTCAACTTGAGAAATACTCTTTGCGTAAGTACACCTTGTCTTTAGGTGCACGAGAAGCACAAATTGCATTTGTGAAGTTCAGAGCTTTAGTTTTCTTTTTCTCTTTCTCTAGTCAGACTCTGGTGCCAAGAGAGAATATCACAGCTTGGATGAATGCGATTGGACTAATTATCACAGCCTTACCAGTGAGTCAATGTGCTGTATTTTAAAATAAAAAAACTCCTTCCATGTAAGCTCTATAATCTTTCTAGATTACGTTGTAAAAACTTCTAGCCAACATCTATAGATTCTGCAGAGAGCTATGCAGAAAAGCTGCTTGCATGTTTGAGAAACATCTCCTCTAGCATGGAAAAATTGACCAGATTTTCTGTTTTTCTATTATGTTTTGAGACTAGGTTGAAAAGAAGTAAATCACTCCTATTTAAAAACATTGTTAAATGCCATGTGTGTAGTACTAAGAATGGGAGCTATGAAATAAGAAATCTGTAGGGGTTCTGATGCAAAGCTAGTTGTCAATTAATGCTTGCACTTGCACATATCTCTTAAACCATGTAAATGAGATGTGTCTAAGACTGCAGAAGCAAATGTATGCAGTATTAGAATTTGATACTTTGATCTTCTGAATATACTGACTCTTGGTACCTGACCAGGACCGCCCAAATAATTTTGATCTTGCTTATCTGTCGCTTATATGTGCAATAGCTGTCCTTTCCTTGTGACTTCTCTTTCCCAAAAAAATGATTCCTTTTATTGGAAGAAAGCCAACATGGATTTAATCCTTATTATTTTTGTAATGCTTCTTATTATTCTTCCTGTTCCTTCTCCTTGCATCTTCATCTGTATTCTTTGACTTTTGTACCTTTTCCTGTTTCTATCTTGGATTTTTGATCTGTTTGTGCCTGCACTCGGAAAACTCAGAAGATTCTCGGTCTTCTTCCATTAAGGCTTTTAGCCTCTGCTCTGCTTCTTTTGGCGACCTTTATATTAGCTAACTAAATAGCTAACTAAATTCATTAAATATGTCTTGATAATGCCACACCCTTGAGTGTGCCACATCCACTAACGTGAATGCTTTCTATATCTTGCTTCTTAATTTATAAGAACCCTGGTAGGGTTATAAACTACCAGGTAGTTGAAAATATTTTAGAAATGCAATAATAGTAGGAAGAGTTGAGGCGACATTGTCTTAGATGGTGTTCTTTACAGAAGCAATTCAGACTTTTTTTTTTTTTCCCCAGGAGCCATACTGGATTGTTCTTCATGATCGCATTGTGAGCGTTATCAACAGTCCCAGCTTGACGTCAGAGACAGAGTGGGTTGGTTACCCATTCCAGCTGTTTGACTTCACAGCATGTCACCAGTCTTATTCTGAGATGAGTTGTAGCTACACTTTGGCTTTAGCACATGCTGTCTGGCATCATTCTAGCATTGGACAACTTTCTCTCATTCCTAAGTAGGTGTAATGATATGTGGTGATTTAATTTGTCTTTAAAATCCCATGCATATTGTAGGTAACAAAGCTGTACCTGTAGCACTTAGACCAGCAAATATGTACAGGGGAGCTCCAAAACTCACCAGATAGATCACAAGTTTTTTTGCAGCTCCCTATTCCACTGACATAACTCTTGATATTCGTAAGCCTTGGGGCTTTTGTCTAGAATGTGACTGCCTTTAATGAGCCTTTTTAATGTTGATTAGCTTTTATGCTTTTATTAATTTCAATTTTTCTTAAACCATTGACTGCAGCACGTTCCTAAAGCATCAGCTGTAATCACCAGATGTATCCTTAATTCTAGCAAGTACCCTCTACTGCAAATTGAGGTGCTTTGCTGGCTGAAGGATGTGGTAGTGGTCCACTTAATCAGTAAAGCAAGTAAAAAATACTACTGCATCAAAAAGTTGATTAGACTTTCCCTGGTGCCATGCTAATCAGAGAACTAACAGACTTCACTTACTAAGTCTTAAAATATTGAACAAAAATGGAGATGGTATGATATATTCCTCTCAGTTAATCTTGAACCTTGATTTAAGGCTAGTGTTAAAATGAAGTAACTAATCTTTAAAATAACTAGTATTTCCAGAGCTGCACTGTATTTTCTAAAATGAAAGCCCAAATCTGGGAGAGAAAATGTCATGTTTTGGCTAGAATTTGGGGTAGAGGAAAGGCGGAGGAGGGGGGAATTCCAGCTGAAATCGTGTCTTGAAATACTACAGGTTCCTTACAGAAGTACTGATACCCATAGTGAAAACAGAGTTCCAGTTACTGTATGTTTACCACCTTGTTGGTCCTTTTCTACAACGGTTCCAGCAGGAGAGGACGCGATGCATGATAGAGGTAAAGTGTAGCTCTTGGTCTACTTTATACGTATATATCATTTTTAGCTTTGCAATTATATTACAAAGCAGAATCTGATAGAGATCTTTGATAAACATTCAGAATTAAATTCTATGCAAATTAAACTGTTTTCGAGGATCTGAATTGCTGAGTTGGTATTCAGTTACCCAGTTAACTGAAATCTTGTCAGCTTGGTTCAGAGTAAAACACCTAGCGCTTTTTTAAGCAAACAAACAAAAAAAAAGAAGCACAACTCTGAAAATAGCAAGCAATACATGCTTTCTTTGGCTGTCAAACTGCATGCAAAATATGCATCAGACATACTGCCTGTTTTAAAAGCTGTGCAAGGGAAGGAAGTATGCAAGACCTGAGTTGTGAGGATGGAGGAGCACAAGCTGTTTCTTACATGCCTATTGGTATGGATAAGGGTAGGAGAGGAGAAAACAGATTGGGTTGGCCCGTGGGCAGATGAGCTGAAAAATGGCAGGTAGCAGAGACCCTTCTAGAAAGAAGAGTTTAACTTGGGAATCCTACATCTTTAAATATCTGTGTTGTTGGTAAATATACACAAAGCCTGTATGTCAAGCATGCATCTTGTCTCCCTCTAGAGTCTGACCAACATAACATACAGGTCTACCACCACGGCTGATTACTTTTTCATCCCAGTTACCAATGTCTCTGCCGGAAACTTCACTCTTAACCTTCTTAGGTCCTCATTAGTTCCTGTGCTGTGACTCTCCGCTTCCCACCCTTCCACCCCCAGTTATTTCTAAAATACTTAGTTTGCATACATTTTTTGTGAAAAAGTCAGAAAGTGTAGGAATGCGTACACGGTGGGAGAAGAGTTTTGTAACTTTTGTCCCCATGTTTTTGAATAGATCGTGAACACAAGACACTGTGAGAAACTGTGTGACGTAGTTAAATAATCATATGGCAGTGTTTCTGTATACTTGCTTACATATTTCCTTCGGTTTTGCCCTTGAGTTACAGTCTCTTCTGGTTCTTTTTAAGTATGCTTTGGAAGTATGAAACAAAAAATACATGTGTAATTCTTTAGGACTTTTTTTTTTCTTTTTCTTTTTTCTATTTGGTCTTAAAGCTACAATAAAAGTAACTGCAAAAAGTATTTTCATAAAGCAGTGCTTAACTAAAGTAATGGAGAGCAACAGAAAGTATTATTTAGGCATGGATTGGTATCATTTCATAGATTCCTGTATAATACTATAAATAGCTAGTAAGTATTGCTTTGACTGCTTTCTTCCTTTCTCTGTCAGGAAGGATGTTTTTTCTGCATTCTCTGTATTGAACTAAAATGCAGGAAAATTTAAAAATTGTTGTTGTCTTTCCATGCTTCTTAAAAAGGAGTGGTATGGGAATGTTCTTTGCGAGGAGTTGATTTCGGTGTGAGGAAATGGTGAGGAGTTGCTACCCTCAGAGTAGGCAGCAACTATGACGTCACTTAGATGACCAAGCACAAAGTTCAAGTTTCACATTGGTGTCTTTAAATGGTGGTAGGCACACATGTGTTTGCACACAGCACTTCCTTAATAAGTATATTCAAACACTGTAATCGTAAACTCTATAGAGAATGCTTGAACCATTAAAATGCACTGTATGCATTTGTGTAGACCTTGCTTGAGTCTAGATGTAAGCTGAATGCAGTAAACTGTAATGTCTTCTCTCTAGAAAACTCAAATCTTGTGATAAACTTTTCCTAGTTACTTACTAAGGTCCACTCTTGCAAATTTTGTAGGCACTTACTCAAACCATATTGCAGTTGATGATGTTTGAGCGCTAATTATGTAGCACGTACCAAAATCACTGCACTCACTGGAAGTTAACTTGGGAAAATGGGATCATTTAGTACAGCATAATGGGATGAGTTAGACCTGCCTATTTGTCCTTGTAAGAAAGTAAATAGTTAGGAATCATAGATACTTAAAAGCAGTACATAAACTTATTTCACTGTTTAACTTTATTTCTACTCTAAAGCATTTTAAAACTTGTTTTCATTCGGGATGCTTTTTGTGTCTGGAAACAGATTGGAGTGGCATTTTATGAAATGCTCCTGAACGCAGATCGGTACAGCTCACACCTGAACTACATGGATCCTATATGTGACTTCTTGTATCATATGAAGTACATGTTTACGGGTGACAGCGTGAAAGACCAAGTAAGTAAACAGTAGATACTGATACTTCCTATACAGCAATTTAATCTTTTTATAATTTTTTTTTGCATAGGTAGCAGTGCAACAGCTTAACAGTTGGCTGGTCTCTATATATGCGAATTAGAAAGTTGGCGCACTTGTAGACATTTAAAAGCTTCAGATGCAGTAGACTAGGTATCTCAGATTTCAAGATTTATTTCTGTAGTCTGAAATTGGAGGTATGGTGTGGTGGTGCATTTAAGTATTATTACTCAAGCAATCACTAGATATAAAGCTATTGGATGTTTCCTAACTTTTCCTCATTTCAATCTGTATCTTTGAAGTTTTTACCTAGTTTCTTATTCATTAATATAACTTGACATGTGAAAAAAGCAAGAATGCATTCATGTTCAGTGAAAAATTGTTCACCTAATTTCAGCTTAGTTTATAACAGTATTCGCTTCTAAAAGTGTCAGCTGTGTGAATTGTTTTGCAAAGCTTTGGTGTACAACTGTTACACCAGGGAGGGTGTTTTTTTAAGGTTAGTTATCAGAAGAGGTCCAAAAATTAACGTGGTAAAGGAAAAATTAACATAAAACCACTATTTACTCTGTCTTTTTCCTTTTTTTATTGTGCTAATGTGATGTTTGTGTACAGTAGTGACACATGTCAAAATACTCCTGTTTTACCAAATGCATTTCTGTCTTTTAATTTTTTTTTTTTTTAACAGGTTGAGAAAATAATTTGTAATTTAAGACCAGCTTTGAAACTTCGGTTACGCTTCATAACACACATCAGCAAAATGGAACCAGCTGCTGTTCCACAACAACCTCTCAATAATGGGTCACCAGCACAACAGCCTAGTCAAGTGCCTGTTAACGTTGCTTTGCCGGTAACACAATGAAACAAAGTGTTTGGCTGGCCCTGATGCAAAGGCTTCCTTCTGTTACTGATCAAGGTGAAAGATCAGCTGATCTGAAATCTGGTATGTTGTATGAAAGGAAAGAGAACCATGTACAGATTTCGGCTTTGGTTTCTTTTGCATAATGAAACTGTCTAACTGTATGCATGCCAGTCTTCTTACCTGTTCATACCAGAGACTAGATGAGGTATATGTAGCCTTTCTTTGAAAGCACTGAGTAAAGATTCTCTGCAAGCAAATACATGGATTTCTGAAGAGTTTACAATATTCTGCTCCCTGTCCTCGTTTGAGTCATCTGGATTTTTCCTTTCTTTCTGTCGGTGATATGAAAGAGTACTGAGTGTATGTAGCCTGGTACAACATGGGCTTTTTAAATTTGAGTTATGCCTTATTACAAAAATCTATTCTTTTTGTCCAACAGAAGAATTTAAATTCTTTTTGTCTTTTGGGCAGACAAGTTAAGCCCTTATACAGAAACACTCCTAGACAGAGAGATTGCATCAATTCTATTGAGCTAGGCTAAGAATGAGCCTTTTAAAATATCTGTAAATCTTGTATGTACAGTTTACATTCAACAGATGAGCAATGGGTTTGATCTAGCATCAATTACTAGACTGTTAGATAACCACCCAGAAGCTGTCTCTAATGAATCTATTGGAAGTCTGCATATTCAATTCAAGCTTTGCTGGTTTATATTTGATCTTTGCTGTTTGGGAAATGGTGTAGTTTTTATTAAGTCAATCACATGAATTTTACTGATACATTGTTCTATTTTAGATTTGTGTAATATTCTACTTCTGAGTTTTATGTGTACCGTGTTCAGCAGGTTTTGATAACAGAATCGAAAGGCTGAATGTTTTGTAAATACTCATCTTGTTTGACAAACTTTTTTAATTAAAAAACCCACTTTAAAAGACTGTGTTAGTATTGTTAAGCTTATTTTTTTTTCTATACCTATTGTCTTAAAAATAAGGATCAACTGTAGCAAGTATACTTCCATGTCCCAAGTTCTCTATCAGCTTTACAGTGATGCCAATTTTAACCTGTTACAAGTAGAGTCCAGGTTATAGTAAGTTCAGGTCTGATCTATATCTCTCTAAAAATTTCACAGTTATGAAAAGGAGTTGTTGATTCTATGAGTGGAAGGGGTTTTTGTTTGTTTGTGAAGGACAACAAACCTGGATCGCTGGGAACTGCTGTCATTTGCGTTGTACTTGGATCCTAAATTCTGCCAAGTGTGGTTTGAGTAACGGAGAACTGGGAGTGCTCTTCAATGAATTTGTAGTCTGATAGAAAAATGTGTTTGCCTATCACATGCTGTATGTTTGGTTTAAAAGGTCTTGTATTCCGTTCCAGAGTCAAGTGACTCGTAATACCATTGGGCTCGATTTTGATAAGAAGATGAACTTAGTTGTCTCCAAAAATCTGGCAGACCATTCTGTACAGGCCTTCCCATAGGCTTTCTGGGGCAGATCTGAGAAGCAAAATTCCAGTCGCGGGTCTGCAATGTCGGCAGTGAAACTGCGTTAAGACCTCTTCCTAAACAGGTTTTGGAGTACATGAATAGAAAAGCTTGTAGAAACAGCATGTTTCATTGGCTATTCTGCATGCATGTTCTAACCGAGCCAATGCTAACACCACAGGTATCTTTCTGAATTGTCTGATTTCATATGAAAATAGTTTTGGTGCTTAATGTGGGACCCAGAGTGTCCCTTTTAATATTTACAGCAGCACCTGTTTTCAGTTACTGGGATTTCAGAGATAGTATCGAGGAAGTTGGATAACTGTATTCAGAAGCAAATCATAAGAGCTGTTGGAATTCTTTAAAGCTTTGGGTGGTTTTAGTTTTGGTGTGTTTTTTTCCTTTCTCTTGTAGGCCTGGAAAATTGAATTCTTTAGTGCTATGGCAGGCAACAGTGGTGTTCGGAAACAGCTCCCTCATTCAGCTTTGTGTCGTTACAACACGTGCCACTACGTTAAGAAGCCGACTGCGATACACTGGCCTCGCGCTATGTGGAGGTGATACGCCACAGTTGGGCTGGCACTACCAAATCATTGAAAAACTTGTGTTTCATCAATACTGGACTGCGTTTGAGCTTTTGACTTAGAGCTTGTAGGCTGTATATCCCACTAACAGTGCTGAGAATCGGGACCTTGAGCCCTCGCTTACCTAGCAGAGTTAGTGATTTGCGTGGTTCACGTATTACAAAATGCAAAGGGAAGACTGTCTCTTCTCTGAGCATGCACACTCGTTCTCTGCAAAACACAGTTTCCGAAGACGCTATCCCCTTGCTAGTTGGAATGAGGTATCTCTTCTGCTAAAATCTACACTTGCATCTTCAGCAGTACTGCTCTAAAAATTTATTCTTAATGATGCTTTCTTCAAGTTAAATAACTTGCCCTTTAAGGCCCAGCTAACCAAGTTTGCTTTCTAAAGTACTAGCACAGCAAGACAAAATTCCAGTGTAATTTCAGATGTATGTTTGTAATTGATTATAACTGTCACATGACTAGTTTGTAAAATTCAAAATACTGCGTTTGGCCCTCCACTGGAACTCACAGCAGTTGTGAGTAGTGAGAGGAAACCCAAGTCTGAGATTCTGGTTTTGGCTTTGTTTGTACTCCAGATTACAGGTGGCCAGTGTGGAATGGACGCAATAGTACCGGCCTTCCCTCACCTTGTCTGACTTTCATAGAGAATATTTATTTAGTAAGACTTGAACGGTCTATTATAATATGGCTGGCTGAGTCAACAGATGGTTAGAAAAATTTTGAATCCCCTCTTCTACCACCAGAGGGAGATTTCTTCAAAAATTTTACTCTGATCTTCAGTTCATCATGTGTTTGGCGCAACATTCTGAGCCCTCAGATCTTCCTTGGATCTCCCAACGTTTTGATCCAAGATTTAACAGCTTAGAAGCCGTATTACACTGTTGTCTTTGATGTTTAAAATATGCTTTGTTATTTCTCTTCCTCACAAACAAGTTTGCTGCAGGAGTCCTTAGAGCTATGGGATTTGCAAAGTCTTCCAAGACTTAATCTTTCAAAATTGTCACAGATATGTATGTATTTTTTAAAGCCAGTCACTTGATGTGTGCAACAGTTACCAGAGTTGATGGGAGATTTTTGTACTTAATCACCTCAAAAAATTAAGCAATAGATAAGAACAGTGTATTTGACCTTCATCTTTAGCACCAATACAAGATTTTAGGACATAAATGAATACGTGTCAGACTATACCTGAAATCACGCAGGCTTTTCTGAAGGTGCACCAGACGAAGGTAATACCATTGTAAATGGCTGCTTTGACTGTTGAATTCACTTATTCCTGTGACTTTCCACAAGATGGGCTTACCCCCGCCGTGCCTACTGCTGAAACTAATCTTACAATAGTGAATGAATATTTGAATAAAACGATCTTGCAGTATTTAACAAGCAGTACCCTCTGCAACTCCAAAAGGTGGAGAATGTTTTTGGTTTCCGCTGTGCCTTTGTTACTTCAGCAAATACAAGTGCAGTAAGGCATGAACTTCTTTTTCTGGTTTAGGATCCAGAAACCCCGCATGGAGAGGTTCCAGTCCAACCCCCTTGTTTCTTCACTTATTCATCTGCTATTAGCAGTAGTCAGAGAGACACCGCTGTGTTCCTGCAACCTTCCTTCTAAACACTGGAATTGAAGGAATGGTCTTTTTTTTTTTTTCCCCCCTTTTTCCTTCCCTCCCCTGTATATCTGTTCTGTATAAGCTCTTGTGAATGGAAGTGCTGTTCAGGTCTGGTCCTTCACCTCATTAGTGTTTTACCCAGAGACCGCTCTGCGACTTGGTGGAGTGCATTTGGTGTCACATTCAATGGGAGTGAATTGTTTTAAAGATAAGTGGGCACCTTCTAATATTTTTTCTCGTGAAATGGGAGGGAATCCTGTCTGTGTCCTGGCCAGAGGAACGCAGTGAGTTTGTGTCAGCCGTCAAAGGCAGAGGATCTGTAGTTCTGCCCTAACCCTGTTTCAGCACTGAGCAAGCCGTGGCTCCTTTATAGTTTAACTTTTTAATTAAAAGCTGAAATGCCCCCACACCTAATTGCCCCCATGCCCATGCTGCATGGGAAATTTTTAAAGCAACCCAGATGCCTTTGAAGCAAAAGGCTGAGCTGCATGGAAAAGGAGACACTGCGGGAGGCTGTGCAGGCACAGGCAAAACCCCCAGCATTATTAAGTAGGTCCTAGGTATATAATTTCATCCACATTGTGCAGGGCTCTAATCCTTTCGTATCTTTGTTCTATAAATAAATTTAAAGTTTGGCGTTCCAGATTTAAGGTGGGACTCCATTAATGATTTTTGCTCATGAGAAAAAGCTACACAGACTAACGTAAAGCTTTGTTTGGGTCAGAATTATTTATTGTGGTGAAGACTTGAGGAGATGAGATTTATTTTTGAAAAGTGAAAGCAGAAAATATTGATGCGATAGCAAATTGCAGTTGGGTGACATTAGGATTCGAGAAGGAAATTTGAAAAGAAAAAAAAAAATCATTTCTCTGTAAAGTAAATGCACAGTAAAGCTGCTGCTTTTTATTCAAGTTGCATCTGTAAGCCCTGCCTGGGGACTTAAACACAGCTGTGGTGCTGTCAGCCCAGACATGCAAAGTGATCCTCTTTCATTGTAGACTGAACTGAGTCAAATCAGCCTGCACATCAGCAAGAGCCATTCTCACAGTTACTGCCTTCAGATGCACTTTCTTCATCACACGTGTGAACCAAGATTCATATGCTTTGTATTTTTATGGTTGCACGAGTATGGACGTTGGACAGCTCTGTCTCCTTAATGTTGGTGGGGCTGGGAGGGAATATTGTTCCATCTGTGGTGCTGGGAGGGGCTAGGCTAAGGTTTGCATTGCATTCCTCAGAAAATACGTGGTAAAACAAGGCTGCAGATAACCTTACTCTTGGATTAGCCATTACAGCATCCATTCATCCTCTCCAGTACTGGACATAAGGTACAGGGCAGGTGAATGAGAGTGAATTGGTTAGCTGGTTGGTATTGCATTAAAGGGGCAATCGAGAAGGCAAGTGACGCTGGGACCCCTTAGAGACAGAGGCGAGATGATTGCAAGCCTTTGCAGTTCGGTTCTTCCTCTGAAATGACCTCTGGGCAGGAGCCTGCCACTTTCCATTGGCTGCTCATCGAGTCAAGGGAGACTGGCTGGCCACGCTACGTGCTGGATTGTAGGAATGCCATCCAGTGCAGTGCTGATAGGATGTAATACCTAGCGATCTCTAGTTAAATTCAGCAAAACAAGCGAGGAGGAGATACAAGTGTCGGTGAGTTGCATGATTCTACATCATTGCAAGTAGATAACTGATGGCTACAAACAGTGAAAAATGAGCAGCCACAGAGCATTCTGACGGTCCTTCTGTAACACTGGTACTGAGATAGAAGGCTTGCAGGGGCCTGTTCCACACTAACATAAAGAATGTATCTGTGGTGACATTTCCTTTTCTTTTTTTTTAATGAAGCACGTTTTCCCAATGCTGCTCTTGAAAGCAACGGCAGGTACATTTTAAATTAAAAAAGTTCTACTAAAAGTTGTATAAAATACAATTAGCATGTTCAGTCGGTATGATCACACTGGAGTTGAGAAGTTGTTGGTTCCCACTGCAGCTTTATCTCAGGCATGCCATTATTTATTAAATACTGTCAAACAGAAGAGCACAAAACAAGGTCCTGAATTAGCCCGTCTCTGCACTGAAGAACTTACAAGCTATAAATGAGGGGGAGTAGAAAAAGAAAAATTGGATAGTTGAGAAAAAAATAATGACTTGTTGGTTTTTCTCATTAGCGTATCAATTTTCCTGTGAGTGCTGCAAAAGCAGGATGCGTGTGAGATATCTTTGTATGACTTTATAGGGGTGTTTGCCAAATGGAGAAGGGCCTCGAGAGGTGAGGATGAGATAAACAGATGGGAACAGAAACTGTTGATGTTCTCAGAAGGGTTGTGAGGTTAAATTCTCTAAGCAAATCCCCGTAGGCTCCTTCCTTCCTTGATGCTGTTTCTGCTAAGACATAATTTAGAAAAGAGGAGACCTGGCCATAGCTTATCACATCAGTATCTTTTCTGGTTTGGGGTTTTTTTTTTGTTTTTTTTTTTTTATTATTAGCTGAAGCAGCCTTTAAGGGCCCTTACAGGAGTAAATCCCCTTTTTTCACTTGCTTTCTTTAAAAGGTTGGATGAAATTATTAAAGGAGCGCAGACTAACTTCATGTATGACAGTAAATGTAGATTGTCATCTGCCTTCAGCTGGTGCGTAGCCTCTAGGAATCAACAACAGCGCTCCGACTATGGATAACAAGGGGAAAGACGGAGAATGTATCCCCTCCACCACTGCAGAATTAGCATTGCTCCAGGAGCAAAAGCCAGGTTAAAATGCATGATAAAAAGAGCTCAGTAGCAATACTGGCTTCCACTTCTCCCTTCCCACCTTTTCTGCTCGTTCTTGTCCCCACTGCCTCCCCTGCTCCCTACTTGCAGAACTGCTCTGTGAAAATAAAAATGACTTTACCCCTAGGGGAACATATCCCGTCTGGGAGCCGGCGTGGGGGAGAGGCTGAGTGGGCACCAGGGCATGGGGGAAGTTCAGCATCATGAGCATCTCCCAGCTTCCGTGCTGCAGGTAGCTGATGCAACCTGGGGTGAACGCGCTAGTGGAGGACTATCAGCGTTAAGAGAAGTGTTAAGTGTTGAACAGGTACGTTTAGGCTACTCGGTAGCTTGAGTGATGGGGGAAGCCCTGTGAGGCTGGAAAGATAGCTTTGGGATGCAGTTCTCATCTAACTAAGCCATGGCACAGACTGTTGTTTCTGGTTGAATTGCAGAGCACTGAGTCCATGCCGGTAACGGATCTCTAGTCCTGGATGTGCCCACGCTTTGGAAGTGCAGATCACACAGCAGCCATGCCACCTCCTCTTCTTTGGTGGCTTTGTGCCCGCTTTCCTCATGAGAGCTTGGCTGGAGAATCAGATTTTTCCAGAGAAATGCCTTTTTTTGGAGAGTTTGAGTGCAAACTCTTGGACCAGCTGAAAACCGTGCCCTGACAGTCTCTTTCCTACCTATGATCTCAGGTTAGGACATGTGATGCCTCGGGAGTATCCTGGCAGGCTCTCCTGAGGACAGGATGGAGCAGATCTCAACTCTCCTGCTGCCTCCTGGCTGTTGGCCCATCCCGCTGGTCCCTTGGAGGGCCCTCGCCATAGGCGTGTGGAGGAGAGCGCTGAGGGCTCATACGTTACGGGTTAAGCTGAATTTTGGCAGTGTGCAAATCAACATGCACGATAAAGGCTTTCGGAACCTTTTCCCTCTATAATTAAAGGAACAAGTGAGAGAAGTCCCAACAGCACCTAGCATTATGGCCTGGAGTCCTGTGGGCCTCAAATTTAACATGTCAGAAGCACTGTATGTGCTGTATCTAGTCGAAGAAGTAGTCCCAAATAAGTTTATTATGCTGAGGCAGATGCATGCGCCAGAGACTCCACTCTTCAAGGTAGCTTTAGGATGAGTAAAGCTGCCACACTACAGATGCAAGAGAACAACCACTATAGCAATTTCATTTTAATTCCCCCCTTTTTCTTAATAAAAATAAGCATATATTACACATCTTAATAGCTGGTTTTCAGCTCTGCAGAGTTCAGGGTTTGGAGAAATAGGCCAAAAGATGAGACATGGCTGAGGGGCCCAATCGCTCCGAACACTGGACAAAATCAACTTCTGATTTTCACCAACTTCTGTGTTAAGTTCAAAACAAAGCCAACAAATGTCAATTCTGAAAGCAACACTTACAAAAACTCCTTTTCCTCCCCAGTACAAAAACCGTGGCTAAGAGTTCTCCGTGTTTTCCACAATGCCTCTGGTTTTGCACAAAAGGAATGAACAGCCTTGAAGAAAGGTCACAGTCAGTGGCAACTTCATCATTCACAGCGTCGCGTGCTCTGAGCAAAAGTGTTTCTGGATCGGTCTGACGAAAGCCAGAGATCTGTTTACCTGTCCCTTTGAAAGAGGAGCTCCAATTATTCCAGCTCACGGCTTCATCTTGACACTCGTTATGTCGCGCTGCTTCGCCGTTGGGGAGTTGCACCAAACAGGGCTGGTCCTTCCCCTTGGATGATGGATTCTCGCTTGTCTTCCTGGCAGAAAACAGCCTTCCCTCACCTACAACAGTGGGGAAGCTGCTGTATGGAGGAGATTTGGTTTTCTTTCCATCCACAGGAAAAAGTAAATGCACAAACCCAGCAGCAGCAGTTACTGCTTTCTTGTCCTTGAGCTTCTTGCAAGGCAGTAAATGTTTCATGGTTTTCTTACACTGTTAATTTGCAGTCTTTTGTATGACTAAAATGCCACTTTAGCACTTTTTAAGAAATACATGTTTCCATGACATACAATGCTGGGCAGCATGTCTTGGGTATCTTTGAAGGACAAAGCTTTCACAGAATACATCCTATCTCATGTTGCTATTTATAATTTAGGTTGGGTTTTGGGTTTTTTTTCCAACAGCTCAATTTTAGTGTAGACAAAGGCTTTGCTTTAAAAGGATGGATAACCCTTGACCAATAGTAACTCTGTCACCTCTGCACTCTGGAACAATTTCAAATTCCCTTTGACATTTCCTTGTTTTTTTTTTTTCTATCATCTTTTTTTTACTGAGCATTTTCTGAAGGAAAAGACAGAAAAATCAAGGCCAGAGGATTTTCATGATTCCCTACAGTGCATTGCCACGTTTCAGAGAAAAATTTTAAGTTCCTGTGCTTCAGTGTTTGTGAGAAACTCTACCCCAGACACAGGGCACAACTGGGCAAGGACATATAGGGGAGAGTCACGCAGAGCAGGAACACGGGGCACTTTTCCACACCCACCTTCATGGGCTCCACCGCATTCGGCTCCTGCACCCCTGAGCTTACTCCTCTTGCATCCAGTGAGCAAACAGAGATTTCAGACCACCCCACAAAGGGCTGAAGCCTGGAATGACTGTAATGCAGTTTCTTGGTTTTCTGCAGTTTCCATGCTGGCACTATCTCATTTCTGTCAATTTTCCATTCTCCCGCTCTCACTGCTGTCATCACAGCTTTCCTTTGCAGAACCTCAGTGGCCACTGGCCACGACTTCCACTGGGTTCGGCCTCCCCCAGTTCTGAGCTCCTCACCCCTGAAAGCTCGTGAAGCATCCAAGCGCTGAGCATGCATATCGCAAATAAAAGTAACTATTTGCTGAAGACATGGGACTTTTTGTCATTAAAAGAGAACCAGAGAAATTATAATAATCAAGAAAATAATAAGCACATTCACTATAATTTCTCATTATTATTTTCAGAGGAAACCTAAAAAAGCCCTTGAGAATTCTGGAAAATGCAATTCATCATATTTGCCACACAGCTTTGACAGAAATTTATTTAGTTAGTTGTTTTTTTTTTCTCTCAGTCACCCTAACACGTGAATGTGATTAGGATATTTGCCACCTGCAAAAGAATGTCCCTATGTAATTTTATTTTCTGTAGCTTTCTGAGAGATGGGCCATCACACCAGCTATGGCAATGGTCCAACCTCCCAGCCTGCAAAGAGTTTTATTGAGCTTGTTGATGGTGCTTTCGCCTCTCTCAGAGGCAGCTGGGCCACCACCTTCTCCTCTTCAAAATGAGCGCTCTAGCCAGAACGAAAATAACAGGGTGCTATAATTATATTCTTTTTTTCGCTTGGTGCATGAGATCAACACTGAAGAAGATGTTGGCTTGGTAACATTTCCAGCCAGTGTGCAAGCAGAACCTGCAGTACTGCAAGCTGTGAAACAGATTTTTACATATGCATTCCTCATCTGGGCCTTATTTACATTAGAAACATATGTAACTGTATGTGGTGTATTCAAGCTGTCACACACAGGAGGATTTTCTAGTGTTGTATCCCAAAACACCAGTACAGCCCTTGGGATAGTCCCTGCTCGGGGCACCTTCCCAATCTTTTGGCTCATGTAAGAAAGCCTTAAAATGGAGAGGTTGCTCAGACATGTCCCATTGGGTCCTCTGTCAAACCTTGGTGAAGCCCAGGGGAACCTTGCATCACTTCACTGGGATCTGGGATCTGGGATCTGGCCTCCTGCTGGGACTGGCACACACAGCCCAGATGCCAGGTTTCCCCGGTGGGTTTTTTCAGCAGCCAGCGAGCAATGACCCCAAAGCAGGTTACATGACACGAATGCTCTGTTTAAAACGTTTGAAATGTGCATCACATCATCCCTAAGCATTTAATTTTGTCTGTGTGTGTGTGTATACCTATTTTTTCAGATTAAGACATTGGAACATATGATGTTCAGCTAACTTGGGGAAAACACAGGGTGGATAGTTGTATGAATTAAAAATAGAGACGGTGCTCTGGGGCACGTGCAGTGCTTCTGAAGTGGCTTCCTGTGTCAATGGTGTCAGAGAAAAGAAAGGCCTTCAAAATGGATGGGACACCATAAAAATCCAATTTCTGTGATGCATCAGCAAACTACTTCTTCTGCTCCAGTAGATGACAAGGTGACAAAGACATTTTCAACTTGCTTAATAAATTATAAAAGGCAGCTTGCAAATGGCATATTTGAATTGCAGTGACATACATCCCAAACAGATTTTTCAGCAGTGTTACAAATTATATAAAGTGATTTATAGGTTTCCTTGGCATCCGTTGTCTGTCTTCCTCCCTGAAATTAGACAAGCTAAAAGACAGAAAAGTAGGACAGCATTAAAAAAGCATTAGGATGAAACAGTGGAGGTATTTGAGAAATTAAAATATAAAATAGTGACAAACCATCAAGGAATGACGGACTAGTGGCTGAGGTAAAAGAAGGGACTGCAAGAACATAGATTCATTCTTCTTCTGTGACACAGTCTTCCCAAGTGACCTTAGACAAAGCTCTGAGATTCACAGTGCCTTTATTGTCCATCAGTAAAACACGGCAAATAAGGCTTCCCTACCTTCTGGTTGGGCCATGGATACTGTATACACATACGCATATAGTACTCCTATATACATAGCAACAATCAGGGCTGTGTGATGGCCATAGGGAAATAACGGGAAAAATCATGAACTAAACTACTAAGAGCATCCTTTCCCTTGAGCCTCATACCGCCTGCTTTGTCTTCTGCAGACGTTCCCAAACTTATTGTGCTCCTGTGCTGTCACCATTGTCACTGTCATCCGTGGCTGCTCTGGTTTCTATGTGTTACAGGAAACTTTCGGTTGTTTGATCAGCATCTGTAGGATCTGAAATGCGCTCCACATCAAATCCACCACAATTCGGGAATCCCGGGTCAAAATACAGACTGATCGTTAAGATGGAGGTGTTTTCCCCAAAGAAGGAGGGTAGAAGAGGAAGCTTCAGATGATAGACACATAAGCATTCAAGGGATGAGATCATATTTATCCTATAGATTTTTATCTTTTCTAACAAGCTGTTCTACACATCCCTTTTTTATCTGAGTGGGTGATGTTTCCTGCTGAAATCAGTGTCCACAGTCTAGTATCGCCCCAAGACACGTGTCACCCTGCCTGGATTTGGGCAGTGACAAGGATCCTCCCTCAGCAAGAGGAGCAGCACGATGGCTCTTTTACTCTGGTGTTCTTCATCCTGCAGCCAGGTGACAGAGGGAGGACAAAAAACAAACATTAACAAAAGCATGGCAAGACTGTTGACAACCTCCCTACAGCCAAACAATTAACTTCATCCCTGTAGTAACTTAGTCAAGCTCCTCAATTTGCAACTGTCAGAAGGTATCGGTTTAGAAGAGAACTAAGAACTTGTTCGTAGCAGAGCTTGTATCGTTCAGCCAGGCTTGCGTGTTAGAGTGGTGCAGCTCCGTAGCGTGTGTAGCGGCTGACATGCAGTGCCCCTCCTTAAGCTCTTCCACCACTCAGCCAGGTTTCTGTGCTTGTCCTTCCATGTGTTGTGCCAAGGCAGTTTTAAGCTTCTTTCACCTCCTTGCTTACAAAGTGATGACGCAACAGCACGGCTGTAAATAAGGAAAAATTGGACTCTTGCCTTTTGCTCGGCTGTATATCGAGCTGGTTTTCCTGTAAACAGCACCCCCATGGTACTACCAGGAGCCCAGCGAATAGTATGGACAGGCGAGCAGATATGAACTGTGAGCACGGGCAGGCTCTGACTTAACTTTGGTCTGTAATCCCTGCCTGGCGTCAGGTGTGGGGATGCTGTGACGGCTCCTGCTGCCACCGAACCAGGCACAACGGACAACGTGGTCAGCTAGTTTTCTTTCAACAGGAAAAAAACCTTTTATTGATAATAATAGTCCTTGTTTTCTTATCTAAAATACATGATGTGGAAGATGCTATTACAGGGAAGGATTTCTCCACCTGAACCTAAGGGGTAGCAGGGATCACTCTTTAGGTTGCACTGCCTCTGTTGCTCAGACCAGGTTTTTTTCTTCGCAAGTATTTCCCAGCTGAGCTGTGGAAAGAGAGAAAGCGAACACAGGCACTTAGTTACCCCTTCAAGTGAAAGGTGGGATGGGGGCTTTTCCCATTCCCCTTTCCCTTCCTCTTCGCTTTCCCCTTCCCCCTGCTCCATACGTCAGGCCCTGGGCTGAACACTGATGGCGCCATCCTGGTCCCTGGGCAGCTAAGGATGGCAAATCAGTGACAGCAGGAATACAGCCATGCCTTTTGTGGCCACAAGCAGGTTTTCGTGAAATAAAACGAAAGCTGAGATGTTCCTCCAGCCCTGCTAGGTACCAAGAGTGCTGAAAGCAGCACCCTGTTGGGGAGCCCTACCCAGGCTTCCACTCAGAAGACTATGTAAATCCAGTTACTGTAGGCTTATACATACAGATCCTAAGCTTTCAATAGTGTGCCTAACAATGCACTACAGCTAACCTCATTGTTTTTGGCATTTCAGATGAATATATTGAGTTTATGCAGCCATAACTGAGAATCAGAAATGACAGTCATATTGGTGACAGCAAACTTCAAGCCCTTCAGGCAGCTAGAGCTTGTGTTTTTCCCACACAAAAACATGCAAGACCACAGTGATCTGAAAAAGTTCTCTTCTGATCACATGAAGAGATGGGATTTGATTTCCTCAGTGTTTGCAAATTGCCTTCTCATCTCACTGCTACCCATTGTTCAGAAATAGGTATCAACGGGAATTTGTTGTGTCAAAAACTCGGGTATAGAGAAACTTTCTCTTGTGTTAACTGTCCTCCTTCTTTCCTCCTCTCCCTTTCATAACAAAGACACTTTCATTATTTTTCTAAACATTCAGAAGAGGTCATTTGCTGAGCTCAGCAGAGTCTTGCCAAAGTTGCTGCTTCCAAATCAGCAGCTGTTTGTATCAGCAGGCAGTGAAGGGAAAAAAGGGTTTGGGTGGTGTCATGCAAACTTTGTGTGGAGGTTCGGGAGCGTGTGAAGGCAGGCAAATAACATATCGATGCTTTAGAAGTCCCAGTAGCGACACAGAAAAATTACACTCAGCTTTGCTATTCCCCTCAGTTTTCAAGTGAGATATTAAACTATCTTTCAACTTCAACTGATGCTCGTACTAAATGTGATCATTTTACATTGGCCAAATTCCCTATGTATTTAGTGTGTTTGCCTATTGTGTCTCATCACATAGGATGTCTAAAGTTCCCTGGGACAGAAACTCTCTTTCTTATTGCATCTGTTCTCAGTAACTTATAAAATGGAGCTTTAATTCCCCTTGACAGGGCTTTTAGGCACACCTATGCTGCAGCATTAGGTGCTCTGAAGCCCCAGAACTTCAAAGATGTAGAAATCTGTGGATTCTGACATTGACTTTTCCTTGAGATGTCTACGCAGCGCCTCTCAAGAGCTTTGCTTGTCCTTCTGGGAATGCTGCGAAATAGTCCTCTGCTGTTCATCCTTTTGGCTGAGATCCTTGAAACCAAATCAATAAATTGCAATTTAGAAGAATCTTTTCTAACTTCCTAAGGAGGGAGGACTAAACGCAGACATTTGTACTTGTATTCCAACCTTCATCATAATTATAATGCTACTACTTCCGTAAAAATTCCTGACTTCCAAGGGAGCTGGATTTTGCGTCACTAAGAATATTTTAAAAGAATGAAACGGGGTACACGCTCCTTTTCAGAATGCATGCTCTTTCAGAATGTTGTACCCTTGTTATATAAACCCTCTGCAGATTATAGATGTCAAATTAGTACTGTTTTGGGTTTTTATATTCCAAAAATCACTCATCCAGGCTGGATGTTCACCTTTACACTAAATAGTGCTGTAGCCATAATGAACCTTGATATGATAGTACTCCAAAACCATGTGGAGCTGATTTTAGCAGAGCAGAAGTTCTGCAAGGTATTCAGTAATATGCAGAATTGTGATTTTGTGCATTAAAGTAAATGAGAGAATAAAAAAAATCCATAAAAGTAACAAATGCAAGCCTGGAGTTTGTTCAAACAACCCAATTACAAAGGAGGAAAGTCAGACCCGTGTATTGAACAGCAGTCAAATTGTGACACAAATGCAAATCCTACAGTAAAGATAAGAAAGTGTATCACATGCAAGATTCTATACTCATCAGTTGTTTTTCTTGGTTTTAGTTTAGCGATAAAGGTCAGCTATGTTCCTTCATTGTTTCTCAGCTAGGGAAAGACTATTATCATTTTTCCAACTCTTAAAATGCTGCTATAGCACAGTGGGGAATTCGCAAGTGCTTTGATTAGGACATAAAACTGCAAGGAAATTAAAAAAAAAAAAGAAAAAAGAAAAGCAGAAGACAGTTCTTTGTAAGTGTGGTCTAAAATGAAACAGAAAGCAAGGTAAGAGGCACTTCAGTGTTTTCTCACTGTACAGAGATCTTCCCTGTGGTGGCTGGGGATCAGGAGAGCAAGGTGGGTAGAGCAGACCTTGCAGCGCACTGGAGATGCCATGGGTTACTGTGCAGCCCACCTGAACAATGTCTGGTCTGCGTGGCATAAGTAATTTCTAAGACCCAAACGTGTCTTCAGGTGAGACAGGCAGAGGGATAGGCAGAGCCTATCAGTCTCCCCAACCTAAAACAAGCACGCTGAGATGGCACCAGGGGACCTGTGGTGAGGGGACACCCCAGGGAGGCCTAAAAAGAGGTGAGCTGTGCGCTGGCTGCCCCTGCTGCTGTTCCTTGCAGATCTAACATGCCTCTGAGAGGCAGGCTGAAACACCGCGTCACACGTGGTAGTGCGGGACAGGCAAACGTGCGCTGCAGCAAATGCAGAGGTAATGTTCATTCATGTCTCTGTGACCTGCTACGCATAGGTTTGGTCAATGACCACATGGCACATTGCCTTGTCCTGATGAGCAGTGTAGCCATAGCGCCATGCTCAGCCTATACTGTCAGATTTTGACCTAGCACATCTTCCGTGCAATATTCCCTATACAAACTAGGAACTTTTACCTTTTGCTCTGAGAAATACAATATGGCTTTACCATGAGCCTTTTCTGCTATAGTGCCACTGCTGCCTTACCCATTTCATAGGATCATAGAATCATAGGATGGTCTGGGTTGGAAGGGACCTTAAAGACCACCTAGTTTCAACCCCCTGCCCTGGGCAAGGACACTTTCCTTTAGACCAGGTTGCTCGAAGCCCCATCCAACCTGGCCTTGAACACTTCCATGGAGGGGGCGTCCATAACTTCTGCAAACACTCCATTTCCCTATCAATAAAAAAGCTGTGGAAGGCAGATTACTGAAAAGCTTTTGGAGGGCAAGAAAAATTTCTTGGTTTTGAAGATCTTGTGGTAATACAGCAGGACACAGGACAGTGCCAGAATAGCAAAAGCCATCTGTAGAAGGGTTGTTTTTTCTTCACCAACAAAGGGACCAAATTCAGAGTCTTTAATGTAGGCTTCTGTCGGGGGGTGGGGTGGTGGGAAAATCATGATCTCAGTAGAACTGAAATCCTATTTAAATATTTTATACTTGTATTTAATATGCAATATTTAATAATTCAATGTATGTCAAAATAATATAAAAAATTAAAATCCTTAAAAATATCTATTATGCAGCGTTGCTGTGCAGAATGACAGTATGAATAGATAAACACATGGTTAGGTTTTGCTTATATTTTTGAATATATTAATACTGGACTTGTGAGGGCAAAGTATTTCTCTGTGTCTTCTTGTCCAGGACCGCTGCTGGCTCATCATAGAAACAAAAACTTAGAGCCAGACTCCAAGAAACAATAAACCAAAACATGCTCCTTTCCTCAGCATATCCTCCCAGCATTCATAATGCGCAGTTTAAGAGTTTGCTCTTTAATGTTGTGTTCATAAGGTCCTGTACAGCAATGATTAATGAATCTCGTCCAGTTCCTGTCTAAATCTGTTTGTACGTCATCTATACATATTTCTATAGCCCTCAATGGTATAGCATATTAGCACCTCAGAAACAGCCCCAGATGCACCTCAGAAAACTCATATACAAATGAGTCAGTCTGCTCATACTCTACCTGCAACATAGATCTGTAAAATGTCTCAACAGTAAAAAAATATAAAAGTACTCTTGGTTTGAAAATGTCAAAATGCTTCATGTTATTGCTGTTGGACTAGCATGTTTTGCTGTTTCATTCAAAACAACAGGTTTTGGTATAGAAAGGAAGCAAAACTAGAAAACAAAATTGAAAGGAGTTTAATTAAGCACAACATATTTTGTTTTAGTTGAATGAATCCTTAAATTCTTTAGGTTATTTTCATCTGAGAGGATAATATTTATTTTGGCTTAATTAAAGGTATTTGTTTCCAAGAGTAGGGGAGGACAAGGTAGTTCCTACTGCTCACCTGTGGACCTAAAGCCCTGCCTTTATGCACCTGGTCCACTCTCACTCTGCACCCTTTCCAAAACCCTTCAAAAATGCCTGGTTTTAGCCTCTTGGCCCTCTGGATCCCGATACCTCTCTGTGGTCCCTCCCTTCCCTATGACTCTGCCATACTTCCCACGAGTCTTGCGTTTAACCAGCATGTTCCCACAGCCTTCGCCTTTGGCTAATGGGCAATTGCAAACATGACGCATGTCCTTGGGCTGAAGAGTTTGTTTTAGCAAGTTTCTTTGCATAAAACTCATTCTTTAACAACGGTTTCTGTGCATTTCCCTCATCTGAGCAAGACCAACCCCTCTTAAAGCTGCCTGGGGAGGTCGTTTTACCATGCAGTGTTCTGTATGATGCAACATTTTTCAGTAGGAGCCTTTGTTTGGCTTTTGGCAAGGAGAAGCAGGACAACAAAAGCACTGGTACCAGCTCGGCTTTAAAAAAATGTGAGTAGGAAACTGTCGTATTTCTATGCTTGAATAATTTAGATCACAAACAGAGCAAATTATGTCAACAAGCAGCTACCTAGTGAGTTAATAAGCTGTGAATTTTCTAGTTTGAATTCATCAGCAGTCATACCACCACAAGCCAAAGACAGGAATGAACCTTTTATGTTATGCTCCTAATACTCACAGCTCTTGCCTTAAATGTAAGAGTGAGGTCGGTTGACTGGCTGGCTGACTGGCTGCACCACAGGCTGGTGGTGAAGAAAAGCTGTGAGGCTTTTATTGCTGCTTGGGAGTTGAGAATGAATGCTCTGATGGTGTCATTCCTGTTGGAGCTGGAAAACCCAATCACTTCACGCACACAGGTGCAGAGGGGCAGAATTCCACCTGTTTGTTCATAAGGTCCAGCAAAGGCAGATGACACTGGAGCTGTGAGTGTGAAAACATAACATGGTAGGAAAACCAAGCTTTAGTGACTCAAATGCTCCTATAAATAATGTATCTGAATAAAGAAAAAGGAATCAATGAGGAATGTGTCCCACATAGTCTTCATAATGGCTCTTCTTTTTAGATAGATATTTTAAACTATTCTAAACCCAAGAATGTATAAGACTTGCTTTGTTGCAGGGAGCATATACATGTATTTTTAAAGACCATTCAAAAAGTTCTACTTGTTCAAGAGGCCGCTCTTTCAACAAGCCCCTCCGTGTTGAGTTTATTTCACAAGAGTCAATAAACTGAAGGCTGGTTATGAAAAAGATTTTCTAGGGCAGTTCAGGCAGAATTGAGTGATAAAAAGTGATTTACACTTTCTTACAAACAAAAACTATATATATACTTGTTTACTCAGTACCCTTGAGATTGGTGATATCAGGTGTAAATTGCCTTCTTTAATTCTCTAGTGCCTTCTGTTGAAAGTGTCACAGAAGCTGGGAACTTTTATTGTGTTAACCTTGCTTGCATAAAATGCTAAGGATCTCCTTCAATACCTGGGTGGTAGGACTATTTCATGCTTTGTCAGTGGCGTGCATCTAAATGTCATCAGGTCTGATAATAGGAGGACAACAGCTTCACTGTGAACGGTTTTGCACTATAGATTGGAGGAGGTGGATCATCTTGCATTAAGGCACTAGATCAAAACTCAGAAGAGAGCTTACATCGTTTACTCTTTATCTGAAGCTGTTGTCTTGTCTCATACACCTCTGTTCTACAAGGATGTTTTTAGGAGGGATGCTTTGCATGTTTGATCAGATACTATATAAGGACTATGAATTAAACTGAGTAAAAATTGTAACTGCAGCTAATTGTCTCAGCAAATTCAAGGGGTCTTCCTATAATCTGTCTTTGCACTTTCTACTCCAGACCAACAAAAAATAATGAAAACAGAGGGATTCTAGTTGATGTGCTGATATTCTTCCTAAGCTGGAAGGCTAAAGTACCTTTCTCATTCCTTGTAGGAGAAAAAGTCAACAGTGTTAAACTTGATCTATTTTCACTACATTTCTTTTGCCTTTATGTTAGCTAAATAGAGGCCTTCTGTCTTCGTCATTGTCAAGGTAGATGTTCAGTAAAGACCCAGTCTGATAACTAATGAAGTTCATGGGAGTCTTTCCACTGACTCTGGTAGGAGACAGTGATTGAAATAAGCAACCAGTAATGAGCAGTATTCAGGATGGCAAATTTATGGGGGCAAAGTAAACAGAGTCTGAAAAGAACCCAGTCTGTTACAAGATGCAGGATTTACTTTTCAAGCTAGATTTTTTACTTTAGGGTTCAATTTTAAATAGCTCAGAAAACACAAGGAATGGAAAGGAAAGTACCACAACAGTCAGCATTTATACCTAGTGTGCTTTTTAAGTACACTGGAAATGCACTTTCTGAAGTCCTTGTACATGCCTTACAAAGAGAAGAAGATGCTGAATGTATTTCTCAAACTGTTTTGATTTTGCCCTCCTTCCAGAGGAACAGCAACTTTAAGTCCTTTCTCCCAAACATTTCAGGTCTGGAGATACAAATGAAATTAACCCTACCACGAACCTTTCAAATGTGCTATTCCTCACAGGACCTGGCACAGAGTTTGGGGAACACCAGAGCAGTGCTATGGCTACCGTTTATCTCCATTTTCTCCTTGACACTGGATGTCTCTGTACTTCCAGTGTTAAATGTGAGTCCCCTTTTGCCCTCTGCGATCAATTATTTCTTGCTAATCTACCTATAGAAATAATAACAAACAAATCAAATGGTAGAAGTTCAGTCAGCTCTTCACTGATTCCTGTTTTTGTTTCACATCCTCTGTCTACCTTGACAGTAAGACAAGGCGTCAGTACCCGCCAGTTGTCCCCATCATATTCTGCTACAGGAAGAAAACTCCAAAATTGACAGGAGAGTTATCCAGGCCTCTTGCAATCTGAAAGTAATATTCTTCTTATGTTTACAAAAGATAAATTATGGTAAAAGTGGATACCTGTAGTAAAAACCTGAGAGTATCAAGATCAGGATCCTTAGTTCCAGCCATCAAAGTCTGACAATATGGATATGTAAATGGATAATTCCTCAAAAGTTTCTGCTGTAGCCTATTTCCTTGCATGTTCAATACAATCTTTAGATGAATTATTCAACTGAGAACTTTTTCTTTCCATTTTAGAGAGAGTTAGACTCCTTTCCAATTGTGTAACTCTTCCGCTCTGCAAATGAGAATAAAATGCAGAGGAATTTATTATTTATGGAAAACAAACATTAATAGTTCATGATGAATTTGCTATGGTAGTTGCAACAGAAAGGTACTTGGGTAAAAGGGCTACCTTACAACACAGCTTTTGTTGTGAATGCTTAAAATTCACTGTGTGAATTATACTCAATGGGAGACAAGGAGGTTGGTTTCATTTTGACACCAGCACTGACTGCTAACGCATTGATTAACTAAAAGCAATGGCATCATTACAGAGTGAGTCATTAGCATCCTCAGAGAAAAGCATTAATGATGAGGGAAAAAAAACAATTGCTTAGAAAAAAGCACAAAGCACATGATGGAGTATTTTAATTTGTTCAAAAATAGTTACTGCTCTCTTGCTTCTATAATTAAGGTTTTATTAATTTAGGATGGAAACAGATGAGAGCATAAAGATTTGTACGTCTGCATCATCTCAGGTGTGAGTGACAACCCTGAAGAGAGACCCCTGTGAATCACAAGCCCCATGGCCACTTTCAGTGGGAGAGGTTCCTTTGTGGTATGGGCTGTGGGAGAAATGAGTACCAGCTCTCTCTGTATCGATGCCTACTTCTATATCAGCTTTTTACAGCATGCCCATATGGACAAGGAGCAGACCTCAAAAGTCTGACTGTTTAATCATGTTCAGTGTAATTTATTTTCTGTAGGCTCCTGACAACAACCTACAAGTAACAGGCAAAAGAGGCAAAATCCTATGCCTCTGCATGCCAATGGGAACAGACATTGGAGTATAACCACGAGCTCAACCACAGTCTAGTGATCTCACAACACTGTGTTGAGTATAACTCTGTTGAAATTACCTTCAGAAAGTCTTCAGGCAAAAACGCACTAAAATTAAGGAGGAACTCAACATATTGTAATTAATGAGGTCTCTATCGGGCTCAAAGTCTGGGTCTGGCAAAAGGAATTTTTTTTGCAAAAAGTCTGCATTGACATCCTGAGGTTCTCTGCAGGAGCACTGTACAGATGTTCAGAAATACAAAGTTTCCTGGTTAATTCCACTGAGCATATTTAAAAGAAATAAAGCATGACCTTGTCTATATTGTCCGCTTGCATTCGTGGACACTCAAAATTACTTGCATGTTCAACATACCCAGAGACGGATCATAACAATGAGTGAGCAAAGATTGAAGGGCCATCCCTGCCAGGTTCTGTGTATCCCAAATCACAGATTTGGGAAAAATCACAGAATAATTTAGGTGGAAAGGGATGTCCTCAGGTCCCATCTACTCCAGCCTCCCATTCAGAGCAGGTCAAATCAGACCACCTTTCTCAGGCCTGTGTCCAATCAGGTCTCCAAGGATAGATGTTCCCCAACCTCTCTGGGCCCCATTCTAGTGTTGGACCATGCTCATGGCAAAAAAAAAAAAAAAAGGGCTTTCCTAATATCTCACAGGAATTTCTCATGTCTTCTGTCTTCTCAGACCCTCTGATCAGGCAGCTGCAGACAGCCATAACATCTCCCTTGAGCCTTCTCTTCTTCACACAGTGCATTCAACTCTCACAGATTCAGTCTCCGCACTGCTGCCTAGTACCAGGCAGCGCTCCTTGTTGTAGGTAGCCAGACTGTGACATCACTCATTTCCACCCACTTTTCTGCTCTGTTTGTACCAGGTACCCTGTCTCTTTCAGAAATACTATTTTAAGGGAATCATGACTTTTAATCTGGTTGCTGGCATACCTCCCACTACCCACAGGAAAGCACAGCAGCAACTGAGACAAGCGCAGAAAAGCTGTGCCCGCTATTCTCAGCCTGTATTCCTCGGTGTGATGGTGGTCTGCTCCTGTGCACATGAGGTTAACCTCTGCAGAAAGACTCCTGTGAATAAAAGTGGGATTTGAGCCCAGCACTATAGGTTCAGATTTAAGAAGCCTAAAATCCCTCTTAATCCCTGGGCCAAGAGTTTCCTATTGGCTTACTCTGCACTGTCAGGGCAAATATTAGGCATGGAGATTTGGCTGAAAATAAGGTGTGATTCAGGGTTTTTATTTTCTTGTATCTAGGGATTTTTATGGGCTGCCCTGTTCTGGTCAGTGTTGGGCTACACATTTTAGCAGCCAGGAATGGGAATGATTTGGAATCTCAAATTTCCTGCATATTAATTGCCATGAGAGTCCACATGTGTTGAAATCTCCACACAGAGGATGTATTAACAATATTTTTTGAGGATGCGACACAAAACAAAAATGAGAGAAAAATAGGAAGAACAACAGAATAGCTGGAGGCTTGCACCTGTGAAACCCACTCAGTACTTTGCATTCTCTTTTCTAAACAACAGCTGGAGCCAATCAGTTGGACAGCCCAACTATTTCCCCATTTTAACTCATTATATTCCAGTTTAATACCAATTTCAAAGTGATTTGCAGGTGAGTCCAGGCAGAGGTCTTTTTAGGGCCTGTATGGGCTTGGTTATCAAAGGTAGTAGAGTAACATGGCAAGTAGGATTCATGCAGACTACCCAGGTGGGGCTCTAAAGCAGCACTGCTGTGCCAGAATGACACAGAATTGAAGCATCACTTCAACATCTCATGTCTGGGCCAGCACAACTGAACTGAGTGGCTGCTCCATGTGAGTACAACAGCAACTGCGGGACATTCAGGCCTCCCTGTNGTAGTAGAGTAACATGGCAAGTAGGATTCATGCAGACTACCCAGGTGGGGCTCTAAAGCAGCACTGCTGTGCCAGAATGACACAGAATTGAAGCATCACTTCAACATCTCATGTCTGGGCCAGCACAACTGAACTGAGTGGCTGCTCCATGTGAGTACAACAGCAACTGTGGGACATTCAGGCCTCGCTGTGTAGGATAAGTATGCCTTAGGATCTTCTTCTTGGTTCTATTACATGACAAGTAGCTAAGTTTTGTGCAGGAGATTGGAGCAGATGACCTCCAACTTAATTTTTTATGTGACTCCATGAATTGCCAGCCTGAACTTTGAGACTTTTCCCTGCCTTCCAACTGAGATTTTGCATAACTCAACATCGCAAAGGGCTGATGATCCAAGGATGTTGAAGGAATGTTTTAGGTTGAACCTCTCCTGAACTTCTCCTCAGCTTTCATGTCTGATCCAACATTCAGATTCATGTGGTTTTCATGAGCCTTTTGGAAAGCAGCAGTATCATTCTTTCAAGAACAGCTTGTGTAAGTACCCAGATCAGTGGAAATGGGCAACTACAAGTATTCCTGGACAACAGGACATTGCAATACCTAATATTTAGTCATGTTCCTCTCTAGGCCATTAAATTCCTTATTAAATTCACAGGGATAATTAAATACCCAAGACCTAGTTCAGTGAAATGCAGCAAGTAAGAAGTGAGATATCTAGAATAGCTAATGAGGCATACTTATTATTACTTATCCCATGCAAAATGGTACAGTTTGGACGAGAAGGCTTGAGGAACTTTACCCCAGAGTATCTCACAGCTATGTTATCCACAAGTACATTGAAGATGTAGGTCTAACACCATGAAAATGGCAAAGAGAATAACCCAGGTCTCTTTCAGGTGAGCCCTCTAACAAATGGTTATGTCAGTAAATAGGACAGGATCCCAGCTGTGCCATCCCTTTCGTTTTCCAGATTTGACAGGGTGATGGGCACTCTGTATCAACCCCAGCAGGGCCCATAGCAGTACCAGGCAGGGNCCAGGTCTCTTTCAGGTGAGCCCTCTAACACATGGTTATGTCAGTAAATAGGACAGGATCCCAGCTGTGCCATCCCTTTCGTTTTCCAGATTTGACAGGGTGATGGGCACTCTGTATCAACCCCAGCAAGGCCCATAGCAGTACCAGGCAGGGAAGTGATATTCCTGAAAATAAGTCTTTGTGGGACCTTGATGCCACAAGCAGGAACCTGAGGAACTTGTTAGAAGAAGCACCAAGTCCAGGAATGTGAGGTACTTTGAAGGTTTCAATGATGAAGGTTTTTAAGAGCATATACATTTTAGGGACAAGTAGGTAGCTAAGACCATCTGTGAAGTCAGTCTCCTTGTTTGGAATGGGCCCTCTTTGTTATGTAAATCAACAGATAAGTAAACAGAATACTATTCTTCAAATACACTGCATAGCACATAGGGTTTCAGGGGAGAAAAGGATAATCTATCTCATAGCCTTTAAAACTTGCATAATTTTAGTTGAATCATATTTAAAATCCATTAATCATTTAATTGCATGCTTGTCTTTAATACTGACGGATATTTTCCAACATGTTGTCATGTAGTACTTTTTTCTATTTTTAATAGAAGAAATAAACCCTTAAGTACTAAACGCAATTATTTTAAAGGGTGGAAGAAAAAGAAAGTAGAAACCTCTCATCACTTCTTTCCCTGAACAGGAAAGTAGTTCAAACTGATTATAATTTTTTCTGAAGGTGTTGCAGGTTTCTGGTTACTGTGAACCCTGGAAACCCTGTGCATTTGCTCTTCAGTATAGCAAACAGAAGCCTTGCTGCTCTCTTTGTTCAGAAAGGTTTAGTTCAGAATTAACAAGCTGATAAAATACTTTGCTATACATTTTTATAAGAATCCACGATGGGTCACATCGCTATGTTGTCATGGTGATGAGAAGTGCAGATGTCAAATGCAAACTAGAAAGTGGTATATATGATGGTTTGATTTTGAAAAAGATTTTACTAAAGCAGCTTTCTGGAAGCTCAGATGTGGAAGGTATTGATGTGAGACAAATGCAGTTGTTTTTGCTTTGCACAGAGACAAATCTGACTGAGAACCTACAGTTGCTTGAAGCATGTGTAAACTTAATAAGGATTATTTTTAGATGGTTGTATTTGATGTATGGTAAATAGGGTGTTACTCTTTGTAAAGCTTGTTGTTATCTGAAGGGTATTTAAGAATTAAATTAGAATTAAAATTCTAATTTACTTAGCCCAAATATAGTGTACAAATATAACTTCACATACAAATTGTCAACATGTACTACAAAACATGCTGGGTGGCAATTTAAAAAGCAGCATTGTCTCTACTGAAGGCGAGCGAGACTGGCTGCAGGTAAGTAGTGGCATTGATCAGTGGTGGCGTCCTCAACAAGGATGACAAAACCAAGGCCATTCCTCTCTTTCTGTTCTTAGTTCCCATTTTTTAGCACCTTCTTGTTATTTCCTTTGTGCTCATACCACACAGGGATACTTTCATACATATGTTTGATGTCTGTTCTTTTTTTCCTTTGATGTGACCTAAAATTTGTTCTTTTTAGCTCTCAAGGTTTTATCCCTTCCATGACATGTACTTGTCTGAATGATTTGTATTTACATCCTGGGGCCCTCTGTTGTGATGCCGTTCAGGCCTCTCAAGGCTCCCACCATCACCCTTTGCTTGTACCCTTGGGTGCCAAGGCCTACGGGTCTCCTGGTGGCATTATGAGTTCACAGAGCTGTCCCTCCAGGGCCCTCTGAACTGAGTGCCCTTGAGAAAGCAGGGTGCCAGGAGCCCAGCCAGGTGCCTGTATCTGAACACACATGGCACGGGAAACACAGAAAGCAGGCAGCTGAAGCCAAACAAGAGCGTGCTCTGCCCCCACATGAGATTTCCTGCTGAAACTTAGATGAAGATATTATTAACCAGAGTCTAAGGAGAAAGCTGATGGAAAAGACTAATTTATGTCTAACTGGCTGTTGTGGGACCACATCCGGAACACTGTGTTCAGTTTTGGACTACCCTATTACAAGAGAGATGGACACGCTGGCCTCCAGAGAAGGGCCACCAGGAAAGGTGGGGATAGGAAAACAAAAGCATGTGATGTAGGAGGAGAGGCTGAGGGAGATGGGCTTGTTCAGCCAGAAGAGATGCCTTTGGGGGGAACTAACTACCACCTAACTGTCACTTTCAACAACCTTATGGGTAGTGTTAGAAAAGACAGAGCCATAGTCTTTTTAGAGGTGCACACTGAAAGGGCAGGAGACAGCAAGCACAAAGTGTAACAAGAAAAATTGTGATTGGACATAGGGAGAAAAAAGTTTCATGGCAAGATTGGTCAGGCCCTGGGACAGGTGCCACAGAGGCTGTGCATCCGTGGAGGTATTGAAACTCGGATGCAGCCCTCAAAAGTCTGCTCTGACTTTGAAGATAGCCTTGTTCTGAGCAGGAATTAGGACCAAATGAACTCCTTTTACTGAGGATTATTATTTTATGATTCTGTGGTTTTCTGATTTAAATTTGAGATACAAAGCAGTGTTATGAGAAGAGAATCCAGGCTGCTTCTATGAAATGTAATTGACCAACAAACTTCCCGGTTTTTTTTCTTTTCCTGTTTAGATTTACTGACATTTTAAAGCCTGTTTATGTTGACTGGTCAGCAACTGTAAGATCGCATTTCACAGAAATGTCAGTGTATTTGCTTTAAATATTTCAGCCTGTTCCCCTCTTTAAGTGTGTGAAGTGCTTGCTGTTCAGCCAGAGACCACTTTAATCAGCAACACAGACGTTTCTGCTATAGATAAAGTCAGAGACTTCTGTGTGGGACCACTAGTCTAAAGCTAAATTCATTTGCACAGCTCAAAATCAGCAGTGGGTCAATGGTGGAAAATTTTGGGACCAGTCGCCATAAAGACCATCCATCTCCACTCCTCCGCACTCCCCTGTTGTTGGCTACTTTGTTTTCCCAATGGGATCCATCGTGCCAAAAGACCATAACCTGGGACAGATCTAAGACCAGAAGCGGGTATACCTAGATGGCACATGAGCACAGTACTTCATGTGAGAATGCCAGTCTTAACCTACCTTGTAGCCTATATTCCCTGCTTGGACGATCCATGTTCTGGTCCCTTGGCAACAATTGAAATGTCTCCTACCCCTAATGTTGACCGCAGCCACCATGAGCCTCCTCAGATTCTGCAGCACCTTCTCACTTTTGGATGTTATTTTCCAAGAACAAAAAAAAAAAAAAAATNCTACCCCTAATGTTGACCGCAGCCACCATGAGCCTCCTCAGATTCTGCAGCACCTTCTCACTCTTGGATGTTATTTTCCAAGAACAACAACAAAAAAAAAATTCCTATCAACATCTGCCTCAAGTGCAGTTGGGATTTTGGGCTACTCAGTGCAGTGTGGATACCATTCACAGGCATTATGTGGGTACAGGAGGGACACATGGAGTCGTGGCAGCATGAACTGGGCTTTTGAGCTGCTGAGATTTCATTGGGGATTTTTTACCGTACTCAAGAGATGAGTCCCCAAGTATGACAAGCTATAATTCTATGTGGTTGGTTGTCTGAACAGAGTAGGGGGTTTGCAATCATCAAGTTATGTATTGACAGACATCTGTGTAATGGTAAGAGAAAGACCAGAGTCAAGACCAGAGGGATTTACTTGAAGTACTAGTAGTAAATACCTAAATGTCTAAATAATTTTAAAAGAGCTACAGTCCTCAAGGTTTTCCAGAGTTTCCAGGTCCAGTGCTCTTTGGCTAAGAACACATCTGATCAGACAGCAGTTCAGACTACTGCATTCTGGCTGCAGATGTTTCTTTCCCCCAATGATACCTTTTTATGTGCACCACATCATCCTGCTGCAGCACATAGCATGGAGATCTGAGTTTCTTTTTCAGAATTGCATTCTCAAACAATGTGATAGTCATTAATGATGGAAGAAAGAGAGGGAGTGTCTATTTCTCAGCAGAAATCTCAGAGATAAAAAGACTGTAGCTGAAAACCTCTTACAACAGACTATATGAACCAGAGGCGCATGTTTTGCATTAACCTGTGCTGCTGTGAAAAATCAAGTGGCCTGAGCCTTCCCAGAAGCCCATGGAGATAACTGCAGGAGCAGCCAGATTCAGCCAGGCTGGTGTTAGGACTGAAACCCAGTGACTGAAAATAATCTAATTGGGCAGGTGTACCAAAAGGAACTGAAAAGGGCTCTAGAGATTAGAGTCAATAAGAGGAAGTCCCATTCATTATTTCAAGTATGTTGGCCTCTGCCACATTATTTCCAGATAAGTAGAAATCTGACTCATTCCCGAGATATAAAAAATTATTTGGTACAACAGCAAAGGGAGTTTTCAAAAAACAACTTGACTCTAAGTGCTCTGAGGACGTTATTAAAAACGCAGTTAGCTGACAATCTGAATGAACCTCTCTGTATACACAATGACATTTCTTCATCCAAACGCCATCTTTAGTAACCTGGCTTTTTGCCTAGCCCTGTCAGATGACATTTGATCAAAATTCTTGAATGAAACAATGATCACAGGGATTTCAGTTTTAATCATTTCACCGTGTAGGGGCTAGTAGGGAAGGCTGTAATTATTCATCAGCTATTGGCTGATTCTGAGCTTCCAAAATGAAGGGAAGCCTTCAGATGAGAATACAGGCACTGCAGTGGAATTAGCAGTGATGGGATGTGGCCTCCATTTTCTGTAATTGTCACAGCTGCTACCACAATTATGATCATTATTCCATCAGGAGCTAATGCTTCTGAGATGGAAGGAAAGGAGGAATGTTTGGCGAATCATTTGGTGATGGCTTAACTGAGGAGAAATGTTTAGAGGTCACAAATTCAGTTGCAGCTCTGATACTTCTGCTACTGGGTGAAAACCGTTATTCAATTGCCCATGTCTGTTAATGGCTTGTGTGAAAGGGGTGGTGTTCAAAGCCTGTTCTGCAGTGGATTTTTTGCATCCATATTTTAGGATTCGATGCCTTTGTTAGAGGGATTAACAGAAAGAAAAATGAAGATGTGTTAAGAGCTCTGGAAGGTGCAAGAGACTTTGACTGATTTCAGTGGAAATTTAAAGCAGCAACTTCAACTTCTTGAAGCCTTTTGTTCTTAAGAAACAGCTTGAGTTTTGCACTCAGTGCAAACACAAGCAAAAGAGATAAATACTTAAAGTATTCTACATTGAATAATAACACCCAGCTCACCTATAATAATCTGTTTCATGAATAATTAAAGATAGCTCTGCAATACACTGTATTCACTGCATTAGAAAACAGATTAGGGTCAGGTTTTTGAGTAACTGTACTATCAACTTCAGCTGTACACAATCTCATTTTGAAATATGTCATTCAATATATTATTTCAGTTTTACAAGAAAGTACTTAAAAAAAGGCCTACTAGCATAACTCAGGTTACAACTCTGTCACAAACCTGTGTAATACAAAAGGATTTTGATCTGTAAGAAACACATCAAAAACATTCGTAGGGACTTACACTGAGAGCAGGAGTAGAATCACATGATTTTTTTTCTTGATATCTTCAGGGTTCGTGTGTGTTCCCCATGACATTATCACAGCAGAGATTATTCCTACNTCACAAACCTGTGTAATACAAAAGGATTTTGATCTGTAAGAAACACATCAAAAACATTCGTAGGGACTTACACTGAGAGCAGGAGTAGAATCACATGATTTTTTTTCTTGATATCTTCAGGGTTCGTGTGTGTTCCCCATGACATTATCACAGCAGATATTATTCCTACTTAGCATGAGCTACATAATCACAGAAGGTTGGAAGGGACAACGGAAGGTCGTATTGTCCAACCCCCTGGTGCCAGTTGCTCAGGGCTATGTCCAAACAGCTCTTTAATATCTCCAATGATGGAGATTCCACAACCTCTCTGTGTAACCTGTGCAAGCGCTTGGTCACTTTCACAGTAAAAAAGCGCTTCCTGATGTACAGATTAAATCTCCTATGTTTCAGTTTGTGGCCATTGCCTCTTGTCCTGCCCCTGGTACCACTGAAGATAGCCTGGCTCTATCGTCTTTGCACCACCCTCTCTGCAGATATTTGTACACATTGACAAGATCCCCTGGGCCTGCTCTTCTTCAGACTGAACACTTCCAACTCTTTCAGCGTCTCCTTTGTAGAAGCGATGCTGCAGTCCCTTCATAGTCTTTGTGGCCTTTGCTGGACTGGCCTCTCTTGTTCATGTCTGTCTTGTACTGGGGAGCCCAGAACTGGACCCAGCACTCCAACTGTGGCCTCATAAGTGCCATGTTGAGGGGAAGGATCACCTCCCTCGACCTGCTGGCAACAGTCTTCCTAATGCAGCCCAGGATACCATTAGCCTTCTTTCCCCCAGGGGCACATTTTTGGCTCATGTTCAGCTTGTCATCCACCAGAACACCCAGGTCCTTTTCTGCCAAGCTGCTTTCCAGATGGTCAGTCCCTAGCATGTCCTGGTCCCCAAGTGCAGGACTTTGCACTTCCCCTTGTTGAACTTCATGAGGATCCTGTCAGCCAAATTCTCCAGCCTGTCGAGGTACCTCTGGATGGTAGCACAACCCTCTGGCATGTCAGCCACTCCTCCCATTTTGATGTCATCAGCAAACTTGCTGAGGGTACACCCTGCCCCATCATTCAGATTATTAATGAAGGTGTTGAACAGGATTGGACCCAGTATTGACCCCTAGAGTACACTGCTAGTTACTGGCTGCTAACCAGACTTTCTGTCTCTGATCACCACTTTCTGGGCCCAGCTGTTTAACCAGTTTTCAATCCACCTCATTGTCTGCTGATCTAACTCATGCATCAACAGCTTCTCTATGAGTATCTTATTGGAGATATAGTGTAAAAAGCCTTACTGAAGTCCAGGTAGACAACATCGACTGCTCTCCCCTCATCTACCAGGCCAGTCATTTGATTGTAGAAGTTTATCAAGTTGGTCAAGCATGACTTCCCATTGTTGAATCCATGATCACTACTCCTGGTGATTTTCTTGTCCTTAATGTGCCTGGAAATGGTTTCCAGGATTAGCTGCTATATCACCTTCCCAGTGACTGATGTGAGGTTGACTGGCCTGCTGTTCCCTCGGTCCTCTTTCTTGCCCTTCTTGAAGATAAGATTGTCCTTCACTTTCCTCCGGTCTTCAGGCACTTCTCCCACTCACCATGATCGATTAAAGATTATCAAGACTGGCTTTGTGGTGACATCAGCCAGCTCCCTCAGCAATCACGGGTGTATCCCATCAGGTCCTATGGACTGATGTTTATTCAGTTTGCTTAAGTATTTCTGAGCTGAGTCTCTGCTACTGAGGGTACATCTTCCCTGCTCCAGACTTTATCCCTGGTCTTTGGGTCCTCAGATATCTGAAGGCTGGTCTTAATAGCAACAACCACAGTGAATAAGGCATTTAGTATGTCAGCCTTTTCCATGTCCTTTGTCACAACTGCCCCTGTCTCTTTCAGCAATGGGCCCACGTTTTTCCTCTACACGCTTTTACCACTTATGTACTTAGAGAAGCTTTTCTTGTTGTCTTTGACATCCCTCACCAGATTCGATTCCAACTGAGCTTTGGCTTTCCTAACCAGGTCTCTGCATGTTTGGACAGTGTCTCTGTATTCATCCCAGGTTACTGTATGTGCTTCCAAATCCCACCTGTTTCCCCTTCTTCCAAAAAGGATCGCATCCTCTTGGTTGCTGAGTTAACAACTCTCAAATTAGTCTGTACAGCAATTCAGAGGCGCCTCCTAAGCCCTCTGAATATCTAGGAAAATAGGTGCAGGAGTGCTGGTTATTGCGAAAGAGTCAAGTACAC
>VZSC01009003.1:2736-14197 GCA_013398225.1 Steatornis caripensis | reverse complement strand
TGTATAGCTACAGATTTGTGCTGACCACTTGACTGATTCCCAGTTACTGATGTCACTTGGCGCTTTATTGGTGCTGAACAAACTGATTATTTTCTCAGACCTTTATCGGGAGGAATACCTTGTTAGTTCGTTTCAACAAGAAAGAAGTAGTGAAATCGTCCGTGGTACGTGAGGCATCTCACTGCGGTCTGGCTCGGTGTCTCAGTCCCAAGCGTCGGCTTCGATGGGGCGTTGGCTTTCTAGGGCTTGCTTCTGCCTCTAAACTTGCTGTATGGAAATGTATTAATAAAAGATATTAACAAAAAATCAATACAGAATACATTAACTCATGTGAAAAACCTGCTCCTCTGTACAGGCAATAAATCTGCCTGTGTCAGAATTATAAAAGACAAGGTGTCGGTGAAAAATACTCCAATCCTTTTTGTTTTGATCAGCTCCGCGAAAAGCAGGGGAGAGTGACAGGGTCTCTTTGTGTCTGTATAGAAAACTGCTGCATCACTTGTGAGAATGTTTTGTATTATGTCGTTGTGGAGGCTTCATCAGTGCCTGCTTTACTCGTGTCTGCTTCAAATGCATTAGGGACTCGCTTAACATCTTCTGGAGAACTGATTGGATTTAGGCAACCAGGCAAAGACCCGCAGGTCTCGCGGAGCGGCTCTCGCCCAGGAGCTTTGCTCCTGGTGCTGGATTATCCGCTTCTCCTGCCCGGCCAGAGCCAGAGCTCCCACGCGGCTGCAGGGGAGGGCTGGCCCTGGGGGGCAGCTGCGGAAAAAAAGCAAGGGACAACTGGAAAGAACTTTTATTTTCACGCCTCAGCAGCCTGTGTGTTAGTAAATAAATTGCAGCCCGGTAAAAAAACGCAGTAGACTGGTGCTCACGGGTCTGCGAGCGATAGGGAATAACTGTGAATGTGCTGCCGAGCATCCCCAGCAGCACCCGGGACATCGCTCCGTGCTGGTCCTCACGCTTTGCACGGGCCTGATGGTCGAAGCAGTTGCCCCTGCGCTCCCCGCCGCTGCTGAGCCGGGGGGGACCGTTGCGTCCCCAAACCGTGGGCGCTCACGGTAGCAGAAGACCGGACTCCTGCTCGGGAAGTCCTGCCCTGTCTCGTGCTGGAATGTGTGGTGTGAAATACACTATTGAGTTAGCTATAAAATGCAACGTGTTGTTCCTCACCCTCTGTTTTTAAATGACATTAGTGTAATTATATCTATAATTAACATAGACGGTAGCAAAATGCTAGCCTGATAATTTTATGTCGTCTTAATTAGCATTTGTTTCTTCTTTCTTAAGACGGCGTGTTTTTCAAACCCGTCTTCTGGAATCGTTAATTCAGACATCGCTGCTTCTTTCAAAGGATAGAATGGAACATGGTATTGCAATTACCAAAGATGAGAGGAAAAAGACATATGCAAATGGAAATACGTCTCAAAATACAAGTATTCGCTTTATGTAAAACACAGAAAACATCTCTCTGAGGCTAAAAACACGTCTCTGAGGCTAGAAGGAAATGCCTAATGCAAATATGTTTACTGTAAAAAACCAACACAAATGAGTTCAGAATTAAAGTTAGAAGTTGCTTCAGGATAAATGGTACCGGATAGATCTCTTACTAATGAGCGTAGCAAAAAGCGAAATATCCGTGCAGTAAATTCACATGAAACTGCTACTGCAAGTAAGAGATACTTTGCGCTACAAGTGGTATCGGTGATTTTCAGTTTATTAAATTATTTGGCCGTGTTCCTTGTTCCGGTTCTAGCATGACAGCAAGCCAAGAAGTCCGGTGTTCTACCAGTAAGCGAGATTTTTGGATTGAAGACGTTTAAAAGAAAAACCAAAGCCCCCCCCCAAAAGGTTCAAAGGTTTTCTGGTTGAATCTTAATTATGGTAGCTNAGAAGTCCGGTGTTCTACCAGTAAGCGAGATTTTTGGATTGAAGACGTTTAAAAGAAAAACCAAAGCCCCCCCCCAAAAGGTTCAAAGGTTTTCTGGTTGAATCTTAATTATGGTAGCTTGGTAGCTGAACCAACCAAGTGTCTGGTCTTGAGGAAGGGTTGCTTCAGCCCAGGTCCTCGACTACACGATGTCTTTTGCTGCTTGATCCGGTCCTACTTGCGCCTCTGGGCAAGTCGGCTGTGTTTTACTCAGAAATGAAATAAACGTGCCTATGGGAGCGATACATGTCCCTCCCACCAAGCGGGTATATATTGATAGAGATATTTATAGATGCCGCAGCTTAATGTGATAGCACCAATAGTCTTTTTGACCTTTTTTAGGTTGTTTATTAATTTCTCCCAAATTTTCTTCCTTCTTGACTTCTGTGCTTATGGTTCCAAAAATCCTTTCAAAACGGTGTACTGGAAGGGGATTTTCGGAGGTCTTGATGAATGATTGAAGAAGGTTGATTTTGTTGTTACACTGCTTTCTTTTGAGAAGCTTTTTCAGGTGTTAATATAAATGAGGAGGTCATAACCAGTTTAGTAGTTTTCTATAAAACCTTCAGTCTTCAGTTTAGTCCAGAACGTGGACTGCTCCCGTACGATTTTTGAAGAAACCTCACAAATGAACCTGATTTTTTTTTTTTGTAACCTCATGCGCTTCCATGACCTTAGCCTGATGTGCTGATAGGAGCTCATCTCATCACGAGGACGTGCATCTGTCAGACCTCTACAAAACAAACCGGGAATCAGTCTGATCAAACGTCAGCCTTTTTCATCGGTGTTTGCTTTTTACTTACCGGGGTCAAGGTGTAGGCCGACATCTTTCTGTAAAAAAAAAAAAAACATTGCTGGAAAAACCCCACGGATTCAGGACGCAAACTGAGACTTGGGACGTGCACGTGTGACACCTTGTATGGCTTTGAAAATTCGAAAACCTTGCATTTAGCGTACTCGGGTACCCGCGAATGCTTTACTTCTTGCTGTGATTTGCCAGAGAGGGGCACGGTTAGAGCTGCTTTACAAAATGACACCCGCGTGCCCTCCTCGGTCAGCCCTCAGCGATAAATTCCCTTTCCTAAATGCATTGCAGAACGTGACTGAGCGAGCTGGTACTTCGACGGCGCTTCCAGCGCCTTCGCTCAGGTTATGCGGGGTTTTTAAAAGCTCTGGGACTTACTTTTGCACAGAGGAAAGTGGGGAAGGGAAACATAGCAAATACCCGTGTGAACACAAAGCGGAATTTTTGATGTGTCGTGGGGTCATTTCGCCTCCTTCCCAAAGGACTGCGAGCTTCGGAGTGGGATCTCAGCAGAGCGCTGCCCAGTTGATATTTGAAGGTCTCTGTCCCGACAGGAGAGGAGCCCGAGGTTTGGCCCGTGGCCGATGTCGTTTTAAGTGAAAGCAGCACCTTGAGACCCGCAGGTTTGCTCTCGGTCATTTATCACTGGATGAACAAACGCAAAACGTGGCTGGTGCTTCGCCGTGCCTTTGGATCACAGATTTTCACCCAGACGGGCGGTTGGCGAGCGGTGAATCGGAAATTTGGCGAATGGAAAGCCTGCCGATCCTAGCAGCTCTTGCTCTCCCTCGCGGCTTTGATCTGGACCTGGCTGCTCCGCTGCTGCCTCGGCGTGCTTGTTCTGTATGCCGTGATTGCCCTGAGCGATTCCTCTGAACCTCCAGCTGCAGAATCCTTGCCTTTATTCCCTCGGCTCCTTTGTGCAATGTATAGGTTTCAAGAGCTATGTGGGGAGACTTCCCTTCGCTAGTGCTCCGCTGCCAAGCGCCGTTTTTCCGAGGGACGTGGCATCTCCCGCCCTCCGCTTAATTCGCCGAAAAAGTTTTTGTTGGCTGCTTGATCGATTCTTCTTCCTTGAGTAGGAGTTAATGTTTCACTGGAAGTCTCAACGGATGGACGTCGTCTCCCGGGGCACCGTGTTATCTGTGGTTCAGATCTCGGTCTCGGCTCTTTTATTTGTCCTGTAGTCCTTTTACGAGAGGAGTGGGCTGTGTAGGAGCTCGGAAATCACCAAGTAATTGAGGTGTATGTCCACATGCTGTACTTGCCCGTGCTTTTGTTATATTTCTCTGTTAATTTAAGCATTGCCACGTAAGTGAATATTTTGCAAATTTTTGGGAGCGGTGTTTCTCCGCTGCCGGTGTAGATACAGATCTATACTCATCAGAACCTGAATGGGACACTGTAATTCTATCATTTGCCACGGTCTTGATGTTATTTTATTACCCGCAGAGCTTCTCCTGCGTCTGCTTGCCCGGCGGTGGTGCTGTGGCCGTGTGAGCTCCAGCAGCGGACCGGGCGCTCTTTGTTTGTCGTGGGACGGTGGCTCCTGGGGACCGGCTGAGGCTCTGCTCGCTGGTCTGCTGCCGCTGAGGAGAGCGGGCAGGACGGAAATAATGCGCTTTTTGCTGAAAAAAGTGTTTTCTGCAAGGAAAGCATGAAGCAATACAGACCCAAGGCTGTTTCCTAACAGGCGCCTTTGTGCTGGGGCCAGCAACATTATGGAGGTTGTGAGCAGTGGGTTAGGAGCAGAGAGATACTTCCCCCGTGTCCGGGCCATGTAATTTGGTGTAAATGGTCGCGGTTCTCCACCGGCTTCCTTCCTTTCCTCCCCCTTCTCCTGTGGTCTCCGCATTCCCACCCCTCTCCAGGCAGTGGACCTTGCTCCTTGTGTGGCTGGTGAGGAGCGTGCAGGAGGGACGGCTGGAGACCCCATGGCGGATTAAAGTTATCCAGGAACTGCAGTCAAAGTGATTTAGCGCTTCTCCAGCTCCCAAACCCACCCGCAATGCGTCGCGGTCCAGTTGAGCATCCTTCCCCATCAGCTTGAGCCCTGCCGCAGGGCCTCGGTGGTGATGCCACGAGAGCTTGGCCAGCGCTGCCTGGTGACTCTGCAACGCAGCGAAACCACGTAATGCATTCGTGTTTAGTTACCGAAAATGTGGGAGTCCCTATTGTGCACGTGTTCAGGGAAAGAAAAGAGTCAATCACAGCCTGGGCATGAGCCACAACTGGCTCCTCGCCGAAGGCGTTCAGTTCAACATTCCCTCTGCAACTTTGATAGAAGCTTGTTGTCTGAGCGTTCTCTCGTGTCTTAATTCATTCCCGAATTTTATTAAGTGACCCGATATTTCTGAAACATTCCCGCGTGTGAATCTTTTAACGTAGGTCATCCTTGGTATCCAAAGTTAAGGTAGATGCTAGAAGGAAGACTTGGTTTAGGAACGGTTGCATTTTTCCAGTGATGGGCTCGGTTTATCCCTTGTGTTAAAAGATCTGTGAAATTTCTCCTGATGACCCTGATCCCAGTTGCGTGCTGCTGTAGGATTCCCAGGAGGGAAGACTGAGTGCGTGCCTGGGTGATCCTTGGGCTCGGTCCCGTAAAATTTCTTTTCCTCAACGTGGTACTCCTTGTCTCATGTGCAAACAGGCATTCGCTAGTGGAGAAACTTGGGTGAAACTCTTGTGAAATCCAAGGCACCACCACCTCAGTGTTTGGAGCAGAAAGTAGTTCTGCTCCACTGCGGTGAAGATTCCGTACATTCTGATTCCGCGGTCGGTTAGGACTTTTGCTAATTCTTTTTCTGTTTTCAGGTGTTTTCTTACACTGCCGACAAAGAAATCCGCACGGACGACTTGTGCCTAGACGTCTCAAGGCTGAACGGCCCCGTCATCATGCTGAAGTGCCACCACATGAGGGGGAACCAGCTCTGGGAGTACGATGCCGAGGTACCCGAGGCGCCGGCGGCCGCAGCCTTAGAGCCAGGAGTTCATCCGTGATGGGCTGCGGCCGCATCGCCGGGGCAGGGAGCTTGGGGACGCGCCGTGCCGTTGGCGTCTCCTGCCGTAGCGCAGGCTCGGGAGCGCAAAGTGATTCAGCTACCCGCCGGGTTTTACACTGCGTTTCCACAAAATTTTATTTTCGGGGGGGGTGAAAACGTCAGCTATTGTTTAAAAAAGCTCATTTGCAGTCGCTGGCGTCGTCTTGCGTTCTTGTGAACTTCAAGACGTGTTCTGCGTTTTTCATATAAATGGAGTAGAAACCAAGATTTGTTTCTTTTTCAGTTGCAGTGTTTTCCAGTTTATTTCTGCTGGCTCTTAACGATTGTTGGCTGGATTTAAATTGTGTTTAATCATTTTCCGTAGCGCGGTCACCTGTTTGGTTTGGCAGTGCTGCGGGGTGGGAGGTGGCTTTTATTGGATTTGAGGGAGTGCGGGCTGAAGGCATTTGGTGGCCTAAGGAGGGCTTGTAAAATTAATACAAAATACGTGTAAATATCTCAGTATTTTACAGCCAAATAATTCATCTTTTAAACGAGACAGGGAACAGCAGATGAAGATTTAAACAGTCATTTTAAGCTTTTGCTTCATTTTTGCTTAAATTTGGGTTGTGAACGTGCGGTTTTGCACGGCGAGATTCACACAGAGGTGCTAGCGTTTTCTTCAAGATAGGATCTTTCTAACACGTTACTGTAAGAAAAAGGCGTACAAACCTGCCATTGCGTCGTATTGAACCGCCAAGCAGGAAAACAGGGACGCTTACCATGGAGGTGCAACTTCTGTCCTAACTTCCGATACAGTCCTGAGTTTCACATCCGAATTTAAACCAATTTTCTCTTTAATAAAGAAGATTATTTTTATTCTTGCACAAAATGCATGAACTTTTTCATAGTTTTTAGGTATTGTTGGGGCTGTTCGTGCCTGCAGTTAACACGTGAGATTTAAGATCTTCTATCCTCCTTTGTTTCATTCCTGCAAGCGGATGATCATTGATTTTTAATCGGTTCTAGATTGTTTTAAATAGAAGCGAAGGAGCGTGGTGCTGACTGGGGACCGAGGACAAGGAGTCGGTGTCGCAGGTTCCTGATCCGTCTCCGTAGGAAATTAAACATCGCCAGACGCGACGGGGGACTCGGTGTCTCCTTGCTCTCCGTTGCCCCGAGCAAACCCAGGCTGGTCTCTGCTTGGGTCCGGGGTGGCTTTTTGGTGATGTTTGGAGGGGTCGTGGTGGGTCTCAGTGGTCTGACGCCCGTCGATGCAGCGCATGCTTCCGCCCCTGTTCATAGCCCAGCAGCGGCATCCTCTGCCCGCTGGCGTGCATGGCTCTGTTTTAAACTGTAACACCTTAAAACACCAGGTTTTCAGATCTTAAATTGGAATATTTCCAGTTTGTCTCAGCAATACCTTATAGGGTTGTCGTGGTTCATGCCCGCGGGTTACAGGTTAAAGATGTTACCCTCAAGGAGATTATTGCATGCCACTTGATGAAGCTAGCTCCGATTTCATCCACGATGTCGCCCTGAAAGACACTTGTTGAGCAGTTAGTATGGAGTAGCAATTAACGTCATACAGCTCAATACTGAGTATTCGCACCCAGCCTTGGATTCCCTTGAGGTACGCACTGGACTTCACCGTCCTTCAGTGTCACCCACCAGGTACGTCCCGGTCCTTGAGCAAAAGCAATCCCACGAATCGGTTTGCCTTTGCCCGAAGGAGCTAAAAACCAAACAGTTTTCCCTGACAAATTCCTTTCATGCACCACAGGGGGTAATAATGAGATCCCTTCTGTCAATAGGCCAACAAATTCAAAGACAGAGGAGTTTTGAGTATTGACTTTTAAAATATTTTAAATAAAAAAAAACATATTTTCACGTGCTTCTGCAGCCCGGCCCTCGCTGAGCACAAACAGCGCAGAAGGCAAGGCCTGCGCTTCAGCTCTCCGCTGGGATCCGCACGCGCGGGGATGCTCCCGCTCCACCCCAGCTCGCCGCTGTCCCCGTGTTCCATAGCCGTGCCCGCAGCCCAGGAGCCTCCCGGCAAAGCGCTCTTTCTCTCCCAGAAGCTCAGAGAGCAATCCTTCCTGATAAAAAAAATAAATCACACTGCCAGTCGCTTTCCTTTGGCTATTTTGGGCACAAGCTGCCAAAAACGACTCTCCCCGTTGAGCACAGTGTTAGCGCTGGCTGCCCCGCGGCTCTGCGGCTCTCCCTTGCAAGATGCCGGATTCGTGCTGGCATACTTGCGTGGCTGCAACGGTAGACAAATACTGCAAAGCTAGAGGAATACTGGCGTGGTTAAGAGGCGTGCAGTCTTTTGAAAAGTATTATTTCCAGCGTTTCGTAGGAATAGCTGCTTTTGCCTTCCTGCGTGAAGAGCTAAATTTCTTTCCGCCAAGTACGCTCTCCTTCACTTTTAACACTGGAAACAAGCTGACCTTTTCTGGGAAGGTTAGCAGAAGGGATCCACGATGGAAAATTTCGAAGTAGCTGTGTAAGAACAAAATCAACCGTTAGATGGAGCTCATAAAAAAGAAATACAGCGTTTATTTTTATGTAAGGGATCTCCGAGACCACGGTTTTGCTGTCTGTTCTGCGGATAAAGCACAGCCCGTTGCATAACGTACCTTCCCATTTATTGGCAAGAATATTTTTGTTAGCGATCCTACTGCCAACATTCAGCTGCCACGCTTCCCTTGGGTGACAGCAGTGGCGTTCACGCGATTCTATTTTTTTTTTATTCCAGAGGAGCAGTTGCAACGCGTTGCCTGACTCACTTGTGTCCCTTCATTTGTTTTTCCAGCGGAATCGCACTCTGGTTTACATTTCTTATTCAGAAATCGAGTGGAGGTGATCTCTGGGTGTTATACCCTGGGTGCAGACCGCGTCCCCTGCTCCTGGTAAAGGTATTTAGGAGTTAAGGCTTGGTAAGGGACAACAGTGCCATGGCCACGTGTGGAGGTACGGTGAGAAATGCAAATAACCCTTGAAAGAGATTTCTCAGTAGAGATCTTCAGATAAGTTTGAGTTACATAGTCATTAAATTTCTGTAATGTTCTTGTTTAGTTTAAATTACGGTATTTAAATACTTCATACATTTTTTAAAATCACAGAAGGTCTTTCCCAGGCATTTATACATACCTCAATCATAGTACAGTTCTCTTAGATATTCCTAGCATTTAATATTTTTTCGAAACCAAACAAGGAGCTGAGAAGATTTTTGTGGTGATAAGAAAGGTAAACATCAAATGTTTTCATGCGTATTTGTGAAAGTGTCAGGTTTAGTTTGAAGCAGGCTATTCAAAAAGCCCCTTTTCTCGTTTTCTCGTGCCGTAAGCGTGTGCTAAATGCTTTTAACACTTGGGATTATTAATACATTTGAGTTTGAGCTTGCACTTGAGGTGCAGGTTAACTTGAGGCACTGGCAGAAAATAGCGATGCAACGGGATGGGTCAGTTTGTCAGAAGGGAAAATCACTCGCTGAAGTAGAGGGCAAGAACTGGCGTTCGCGTTTTGGGTCAAAATAGAGCCACGCCGAGAGAAATTAGATATGGACCCCAGCTTCGGCGCTGGGCGTTTGCCTGCGCGGGTGCTGGATTCACCCCAAGCTTTTTTAGCGCGACGGGTGACGTGAACTGAAAGAGGGTGAGCGGGGCATCCGGAGGGCCGTGACGTAGGGTTGAAACACTCAGAGATGGCCAGCGTTTGCAGAAGTGGTCCCTGTAACCCCTGCGTAGGCTGTCAGGAGCGCACTGTGGCTGCTGTCACCGTGGGAAAGGTGAAGTAGGAGGAGACCTGGTTTCCATACGCAGGAAATAGTTCTAGAGGGATTATTTTGATTAATCTCAAAGAAATTTATAAATCTTCACCCCCACCCCCCAAAAAAAATAAAACCCAACCCCATGTGTACAGCAAAGAGGGGTTCGCCTCCTGTGCTGAACTCCAGCTCCTCGCAGCACTGGAGGGCGAAGCAGCGTTTGCAGCGGCGACCAGAATTCACGGGCTCCTGGGCGGACGGAAGCGGGATTTTTGCTGTTCTGTGAGAAATCCAGATCGGCGTTATTTTTGTTCGGGGGATCTGCTCTTAGGGGCGAGGCAGGCGGACGTGCAGGCGGGCGTGTCGTAAGGTTTTCCCAAAGTCTCCAAAAAGTCTGCCCACGTGAATTGCGTCGCTTAAAATTGCGATGAACCTGTTGAATTATGAGCTGATAGCTGAGCCAAATCAGTCGGTCACTGCGCATCAGCACAGGTACGGCGATGGAGCCAGAGTATTTTGCGTTACGTCTTACAGAGTTAAGATAATGGTAGCGTCTTTGTAGGTCGTATAAATAACACAACACTTTAAAAAAAAAAAACACAGAAAACACTTTTTGGAAAAAAAAAAACCAAACTAAAACGCTACAGAACTGACTTTAAATGCTTTTTTATTAAGCAAGAGCAGTTGTGAGTGAGGAGCTGCTAAATAGTAGCAGATTGCCACAGGTCGTGCCGCTGGAAAACATCGTTGAAGAAAAGGACGTAATTTCAAAAACGAAAACGGGTGGGTGGATCACGTGCGGAGGGAACGCTGGAAGAATACGCCATGCAGAAAGCAGCCATTTGCGTTGGTATTTGCAGGGGTTGTTGCCGTGTCACACGAGAGGGGAATGGTCAGGGAGCTAAACTATTCTTGCATCTTTCTCAAAAAAAGTCTTCAAAGTAAGTTTGATGAACTTTCTGCTTAGCGATAGGGGAAGGGAAGGGGAAGGGAAACCCAGAAACACGCCTCATCTGGGTCAGAAATCTTAGGGGAAGGCCCGCATCGCTGCTGTGAGCGGCTCCGATTAAATCGCGACGTGAGGTTTCGGGTGAGCGGCTCAGCTGCAGGCGGGGCGGCCGTGCGGTGGCTGCGGTGGCAGCTCGGCACTATCCGGTCCGAGTGACGGGTGCAGCGATAAACGAATAATTTGGCTGATGGAGAGCGGTGGCGTAAGAAGAAGAGCTATTCAGGAAATGTTGTGGCGATAACCTGTTGCTTGCTCGTTACTTAGTTTGCAATATGGAGGATATTAAAAGGCAGATCGGTTTTTCGCAAAGCCCAGAATTGAAAGAATCCAACGCAGCGTTCTCTTTCAGTGTCTGCACAAAGTGGAAGTCCGGGCTGAAACAAAATCATTTGCAGTCAAGACTTTTTTTTTTTCTTGTCGTTGTTCGAATAGATGGTTCCGTAATTATTCGCATTTTGACAGTGGCGTGGCGGGCGCTGGCTGCGGCGCCGGGGCCGGCCCCATGGGTCGCGCAGGGTTCCCCGCATCCCCTTGTATTCCACTGCTGTTCCCTGCCAGGCGGTGTTCACCGAGCTGCGTCCTCTCCTTAACCCTGTAGCATAAATTACTTTAGATATTACCTGTGGAAGAAAAAGAAGAGAGCCCAGTATGGATAGCAGTATTTATTTAGTCTGAAAAGCAGCCCTTATAGCACAAAACGGTAACGGTGTAGTCTGGATTGAAGGGAACGCTAAATACAGGATCCTGCTGTCACCAGGAGCAACAGCAGCAGTGAGGTTCAGCCTGCACGTCACCCGAACGGGCTGTTTCCAGGAAGGGTGCCCGAGCCTGGGCGCTCTCTCCGTTTCTAATGCAAGGTGGCTTTTAGCACTTCAGGCAATAGCAGTTTACAGCAGTCTTAAACAGGTTTTTTTTTTTTGCTGAACGTTCTTACGTCTTGGCAGGAAATTATTTTTTTTTT
>VZSC01009002.1:2065-18514 GCA_013398225.1 Steatornis caripensis | reverse complement strand
CACGCTGCGCGCGGCGGGGGTGCGCGCGGACACGCGCGGGCGCGCGCGGAGCGACGCGCGCACACGCTGCGTGCGCCCCTGGGCACCCGCACGCCGTGGGCAGGTGTGGGCACGGGGAGCGTCGTGCGTGCGCACACGCTGGTGCGCTCGCGCGTCGCCGTGGGAATGCCCGTGGGCTGTGCCGGCGTGCACACGCACACGCCGCGTGCACGCGTGCGCCGCTGTGCAAACACGGGCACGCACACAGAGCGCTGCACGTCTACACTCNCGCACCCGGGCTCACGCTGCGCGCGGCGGGGGTGCGCGCGGACACGCGCGGGCGCGCGCGGAGCGACGCGCGCACACGCTGCGTGCGCCCCTGGGCACCCGCACGCCGTGGGCAGGTGTGGGCACGGGGAGCGTCGTGCGTGCGCACACGCTGGTGCGCTCGCGCGTCGCCGTGGGAATGCCCGTGGGCTGTGCCGGCGTGCACACGCACACGCCGCGTGCACGCGTGCGCCGCTGTGCAAACACGGGCACGCACACAGAGCGCTGCACGTCTACACTCACACGAGTGTGCAAACACCCTGGTGCACACACGCTATGCTACATGCCTACACGCATCCACGTGCACACACGAGCACGCACTGCGCCAAATGCACACGCACACGTACTGCCACGCAAACACACCCCACTCCGCAGTCCAAGCATGTGCGCGCACATGGACACACACACACTGCTTCATGTACACGCACACACAACCCCCCGCACACCCCTCCAGGTCATACACTTGCATGGCTGTGCACCACAGCTGCACACCCCCTCACCGCACACAGCACCATGGCCTCCCAGCACCACACAACGCGTGAAGCGGGCACCCAAGCACACCCGCGGCCGCGCACACACACGCACANAGGTCATACACTTGCATGGCTGTGCACCACAGCTGCACACCCCCTCACCGCACACAGCACCATGGCCTCCCAGCACCACACAACGCGTGAAGCGGGCACCCAAGCACACCCGCTGCCGCGCACACACACGCACAGGAGGCACAGGCACACACCGGCAGAGATTGCAGACACATAGACACAGCGTGCATTCACGTGCACAGACACAGAGAGCCGTGGGCACGCACGCTGTGCCCTGGGCACGCGTGCCTGCACACACAAGCACAGCGCGCTCCTCCCTCCTGTCTACGTGGGTCACTCTCGGTGCACACAAGGGAGCGGTCCGAATCTGCAGCCGCGGTGGGTGCAGCCTGGGTGCCCAGGGCAGCCGGTGGCCCGACCCTCCGTCTGCCCTGCGTGTGCTCTGGGTGCTGAGCCCAGCTAACGGGCCCCATTGCCCCCACTTGGGGCCATCGGGTGGGCAGACAGGCTGGTACAAACCCACTCCCACCTCAAACACGCCCGTGCACATGCAAAAAGTGTACATGGACCCATGCATAGGTACAAACACGCACACAAATTGTATAAACGCCCGCCCGCACCACGGGGACTCACACTCACCAGCACGCACCCCACACATGCGTACCCAGGCACACACAAAGCCAGGGAGAGGGGAGGGAGCTGGAGGGGCCAGAGGTGCACAGCAGAGCAGAGCTGTCGTTCGCAGCTCGGCTTCCCAATGTGGAGATGGAGGCCGGCTGGAGACATCCCTGGGGATGCTGGCAGAGCCGGGCAGGACGCGCAGTGCGGACTGTAAGATACCCGCTGCGGGCAGGGAGAAGGTCCCCTCGGGTGCCTCGCTGAGCCGAGGCCCCATTTAAGCAACCTGGCTGAGGGATGCCTGTGTCCCTGCCATGGGCAAACCCCGTGGAGCCCCGGGCCGGTGCAGGGTCACAGGCACTGCCGCGTCCCTGCGTGAGCGGTGGGACTCGGCGCAGCTAAGCCAGGGTGCGGAGGGGGCTGTGGGTGCTGGGGGTCAGGGTGCGGGGAGATGGCCACGCTGTCCCAATGGACAGGCGTTCTTTCGGCCCCACAGCCCCGGCGTGGGGCACAGCCACCCTTGGTCCTCGCTCACGGGTGCTGTGCCTGAGCAGGGGACTGCGAGGCAGAGGAGGGGCTGGGAGCCCGTGCGTGCAAAATGGCTCCTGTCGGTGAGCTGCTGTGGCGCAGTGCAGCCCTCACCCCCACACAGCACCCAGCCTCTCCCGCCAGTGCCTGGTCCTGCCCCAGGGCCATGCCCCAGCCCTGCTGGGTGCAGGTCCTCGCCCACCGCTCGTGTCAGCACGCGGCCCCTCTGTGCGGGGCTCCCCCCTCCTCCTGCCTCTCGCCGGGACCTCCCCGACCCCAACCCCTTCTCCAGTCATTCCTCCCCTCTCCCACGGCAGGGTCTGCAGCCGCTGCCCCAGCTCGCTCCGCACCCTCAGCTTGCTCCCATCCAAAGCCAGGCAGGATCTTCCCTCTCCCCACCCGGTCCCCAGGTCCCCTTTACCAGGCACGCTTCGTCCTCCTCGCCCACCCTGGCGGGCCGTCTCTCCAGCCCCTGGTGCAGAGCACGTCCTGGGGCTGGGGCAGATGCTTGGAGGAGGAAGAAGCGTTATTTCCCCCCAGACATCAAAGTCCTTGCACTGATTCGCCCTAGCTGGAGACCTGTCGCCAGCTGGGGACATTCCTTGTGCTGTGAAAGGGCGTTAGTGTAACAAAGGATCCCCCAGGGACTGCCCAGCTCCTTCCTCTCCATTTGATGCAAAATAGGATCCTGCTGGAGACCAAAATCTCAGCCCTGTAACCACAGCAGGATCTTGCCGAGATCCTCCTTCCCCGTTTTCGGTATAACCCAGATCCCCGGCGTGCTGAGGGCCGATTGGGGCTCCTGCCCCCCCGCCGACACCCCGGCTTTCTCATTGCTCTGCGTGCTCAGGGCCAGATGGCTGATTTGCTCCGTGGCTCTGCGCTCCTTCTCCTGCTCGGAGTCCCAGCTGACCACTTTGTTTGTAATAGTCCTCGGAGGGGAATTACAACCGAGTATTAAATGTGTGGTTAAAGAAATCGCATTACACAGTGTGAGTGTAAGGGAGCTGTTTCCCTTTAATCTGTAATCCATGGATGTTATTAGTTTAGCGAGCGGAGCGGCTAGGCACGGCGTTTCCATTAAGATACAACCCCGAGCAGACCCATCACCTCCGCGGGCTGCAGCCTGAGCTGCGGCACCGCACGCCTCGCTCCCCGGTGCCAGCTTTGCTTCGCTATTCCCCATTATTGGAATGCCGTTACCATGTTAACGCGGGGCTGTTTAACGTTGCAGAAAAGAAACGGGGGAAAAAAAAAATCACACTCGATGGCCGATGTGCTCCTGTGAAATAATGTTTGTGTCGTGTATCCTGTCCTACAGGTCTATGCAATATTAGTTAGTCACCCTCCTGCTCCCAACGATCACCTAACACCAACACCCGTATCATACACAGCTGGCTTCTACAGGATCCCTGTCATTGGTCTGACAACACGCATGTCTATATATTCTGATAAGGTAACTGATGCATGCTTCTAGTCTAGTACCTCGTACGTGTGGTGTAAATCCAGAGTGCCCATCAGGAGGGTTAATGATGTCTACGCTACCCTGCCTATGTATGTGTCTGTCTGTCCAGCCACCCTCTCCAGCTAAACCTGCAGCCCCCTCTCCCTCCCTCATTCCCCGGTACACTGTTTTTTCGCAGCCGCCAGTGTTGACCTACATAGTGCTGGATGATTTCTGCAGCGTTCCTCTGCCAGGCTCGCTGCTCTTCAGCCAAGGCAAATGCACAAACTGGCTCCTGCCCCGCTCGCCAGTGGCAGCGGGGGGGTCCTGGGTGCTCCCTGGGTGCGGGGGGGCCTTCCGAGGGCACGAGGATCCTGTGCATCAGGCGGGAGCTCTCTGGGGCTTGAAGGTTGTTCAGTTGCGTTCACTTCTCTGGGTGTATATGGTATTGGTAGGGGAGATGATAGAATTGACTAACAAGTTATCCCGAGCCTTTAAATGACATTCAGTGGGGCCAGCACTCAAGAAAGAGGTTCAGATTCCAGTATCTCAAACCACTGTCTGCTGGCCCTGTGGAAACACAGAGACCTTCAGGCTGGATGAGGTCCTGCCGTGTGCCGTGTGCCGGGGGGCAATGCCCTGGCCTGGGCGAGGAGACGCTGCCGTGGCCGGCTCTTCCGCCGGGTGCTCAGCTCACAGCCCATCTTGCAAAGACACCTTACGATGAGTAAAAGCAAAAGGAGGAGCTGAACAGAGCCGGGAGGACCACGTGCTGTTGCAGCCTTGGTGGAGGTTTTTTGCCCAGGTGCACGAGCTTAGTGGGTGAGATCAGGCCTGTTTCGAAGCACGAGTCGGCCTTTGCTTGGAAAATGCGAATATTCACAAACGCAAATGTTCAGTGCAAAAATAGTCTCTCCACCTACATGCTGGGTGAAGTCAAATTTCAGGAGGGAGGAGCAGAAGCTCCCCGAGAAGCAGCCCGCAGGAGTGCTCGGCTGGAGCAGCAGCAGGTCTTGGCATCTCCCAGCAAGCGAAACCACGGCAGGACAGCCAAGATCACAGCAGTGACAGCAACGGTGGCTGGCAGGGGCTGCGGACCTGCGCGCCCTGGTAGGGTCCCGTCTGGCACTGTTAGAAGGAAAGGGATGGTGACAGAGCTGGCAGACCGCGGGAGAGGGCAGGCAGCGGGTAGGAAACGCGCAGGGGGGGTTTGCTGCGTGCTGCCGTGGAAGGAGCTAGGTCTGATCAGCAGTGTCACCGAGAGGGACCTGGTCACAGCGCACACGACGGCGGGGAGAGGGGACCCTGCGCGCTATCGGTCCAGCTTCATCTCAGCAGAGCCGTGCTCACCAAAGCGAATTGGCCGCCTTTTCCACAGCACGACTTTGTGCTGAATGTGCGTGCTCACCCTGACGGGGCGGGAACTCCCCTGGCAGGCTCCGCTGCAGCCGTTTTTTTCCCATTTAAAACATGTTTTCGGCGAAAGTGGCTCCGAAAAACCACCTGGCTCACTTCAGAGCTGGGGGAGCTACCCGCTGCGGCAGTGGCAACCCACTGCAGCGGCAGGGAGATGCTCCCCACTGAATATTTGGGGGTGTTGGGTGGGTGCAGGGCTGCGGGGTGCGCGAGGCTCATCAGGGAGGGCGCACGGTGCGTCTCACCCCTCGAGCGCTCCTGCCTGGCTGCGCTCTTGCTCAGTCTCCTTCCCACCAGTGCAGCTGGGAGCTTGCGGGCTTCGAGCTCTCTGCCGAGAGGGGAGCTGCAGGCAGGAGATGGCGCGAAGGCAGGGACCGGGTGGGTAGGGGAGCGAGGACATTGAATAGTGGACTGGCGGGGGCCAGAGGGGACGGCAAAGGTGGGAGCGGAGCGGAGGAGAGCAGAGCAAGGGCGTGCGAAGGCATGGGACAGGACGGTGCAAAGCTCTGTGCGCCCATGCACGACGGGCTGGCTGGTGCAACGCAGGGACATCCAGCTGATCCCCTTTTTGGTTTCCACCGATTGGCTTGCCTTTTTTTTTTTTTTAAATTCAGGAAATTATATCTTTCAGCTTAGTTTCTATGGAAACAAGCTTGTAAGATCACTTTATGTGTATGCCCCTGATTGGTTTTGAAGGCATCAGCCAATTTTAGCTAAATTTCACAGGGGCTTGAAGTCTCCGAGTTAATTATGGTCCTCCCGAGGCTAAGCTGCCAGGGAGAGGAAAGGCGTGGGCCTCAGCACAGACAGGTTTGCCCGGTACCTTTTGATGCTCTTGGAGCATCTCCAGTTGAGCACAGCAGCCCACGAGCTGTAGCCCGTCTTTCAACAAAGATACTGGAGGGAAGCAAGCTTTATCGCTCCCAGTACTCAAAGAACTATTTGTTCTAGAAACAGTATTGCAGCCATTGAGCTGAGCACTCTGACTTGGCAGCCTTTGTTTGGCCTCCTTGGGCGTACATCTTACGAAGTCGTTACCGCTTCCTTCACCGAGATCTTCACATCATTCGGCCCAGTCCTGCCTCCACGGTGAGGGGGTCTCTGAAATCCCGATCCCCTCGGCGTGAATGGGACGTGAGCAGGGAACTGCGGGACGAGAGGGGAGGGTCTCGTGGCAAAGGCAGCAGAGCGGTGCCCGTGGCTGTGGTGTCCGTCACTACGGAGAGCCCTTCGTGGACTCTGCGTGGCCTGAGCATCGCAAAAATCGTGCTCCGACCTCCTCATGCCGGGGCCCCTGCACGGACAGGCTGGGCTATTGCTTTGGTGCTTCTGTTCCCCATGTGGCGTTGCGGGTATTTGTATCTCCTTTACATCTCAGCCAAAAAAAAAAAAAAAGAGGTGACACCGATGCCTTGACAATATGAGAAATATGAAATGACGCTGAGAGCGTGAGAGTGAAGCTCGTGGGGAACGCACGGAGCCAGGAAGGTCTGGTGCTGTTCNAAAAAAAAAAAAAAAGAGGTGACACCGATGCCTTGACAATATGAGAAATATGAAATGACGCTGAGAGCGTGAGAGTGAAGCTCGTGGGGAACGCACGGAGCCGGGAAGGTCTGGTGCTGTTCATCACCCCTGTGTGGGACCGCACCTACGTGACGGGGATGAAGGGACATGCTGGGTGCCCCGAGGCGCTGAGCCCCACACCATCCCCCCGCCTAAGAGGCAGGGCAGCGGAGGACCAAGGGTGGCTCTTAGCTGAGACCTGCTCTGCTGCCGAAAGGGATGGAACATGGGAGTTTGGTCATTCTGCGCTTGGAGAACCATTTCAATGTCCAGCGCCTGGTCCTGGTGGCTGAAATGAGGTCTGTCTGTCTCTCTCCAGCCTGGACCTGGGGATGGCTTTTCCCTCTGGTTCCTTGTCTCCGTATAACCGCTCCGTGCCCTCCCGGGGGTTACTGCTCACTCAGGGGGTATTTTTCTTCATTGCTGGTCTCACCGGCAGCGGGTGCTTGGCCGAAACGGTGTTGGTCAGCATGGGATGTTGCACTGAAAGTGGGGAGAAAAGCGATTCCTCTCAACCGAGGTCGGGGTCGGAACTCCTTCACTGGCACCTGCAAGAAGTGACTGGAGAGGCTGGTCAACGTAACGCAGAGACGCTCGCCCCAGGAACGGGTTTCGCAGCCACGGCCGAGCAGCACAGCCGTCAGCAGAGGCAGCCTGCAGTGCGTCACAGCCGGAGAGGGGCTCTGCGTGCTGAAGCCTGTGCTGACGGCAGTGAGCGAGCCCGCTCAGCCCAGCGGAGGAGAGCTCTTCGCAGGCTCTCAAGATTGAAGCTGGGAGGAGGACAGAGCAGCCCCCAGCCCCCCACAAGGCTGCTGCTGCGGTGCTGGGCCATGCCGCAGAGGCCGACAGGTCCTTTCCTCCACGCGCTGCAGGGGAAACGCAGACGACGCGTTTGCGCCTGAGCTCCCCATACGTGTGCCCCCACTGAAATCCTTCCCAGCACATTTCTAAGCTATTGCAGAGTTACCTCAGCTCCCTCCCACGTCTGCAGCTATCACACGGGGCAGCGGGCAGGCTGCTTCGACGCGCGTGCTGGCTGGTGGGACAGAGCAGGGGACAGAGCAGCCCAGGCTCCTTCCACGGAGACGCTTGCCAAGGTTTCTTTTTCATAACCAGCTGAAGGGTTTTGCTAAATTATCAGGAACCTTATATTTTGGGATCTCTGTCAATCTCCTTGAAACTGCCCAGACAGCTCGGTTCTGGGGCGCGTTGCTAAAAGGGGGACTGACCACATGATTTCCATAGGTTAATGAGACAAAAGCACCTCGTTTCCTCAAGCCTGTAGGAAAAATTACTCCACCAGCCGTGGACCGTGATGAGCCCTTAGGGAGATAGAGGTAACGAAGACAGCAATCCTGTCGCTCATGGACCTGTGCGTGGTCCTTACGTGGACACACACGCGCTGCCCGGTGGCCCCGCAGCCGTGCCTGCACGCTGCCTGCACGAGCGCACGTCTCCCACGCACACAAACTCCATTGACAGGCGCCCACATGTGCAGCCTCCCCGGGGCACGGCGTGCCCGCGTGCAGACTCTTTGCGCGCAGCTATTCGAACACCCGAACACGTTCCCTACGTGGGTACCTGCACGCACGTGCTTTCTGCGTGTATGTGCTCGCTTTTGTGCGTACGCAGAGTCCTTGATTGCACACCCGCGTACACGCAAACACACATCTACTCAAACATCTGCTTAAACTCAGCTCCTTTTCCTATCTACTCGCATCAATAGCTCCTTTTCCTACCTAGTCACATCAATACAGTCTGTACCACTAATGATTTGCAGTTCCTAAGAGTCCTGACCCAGCACATGCCCCCAGTCTCATAACCGCACTCACTCCCAGGCCATTTAGGCTCCAGCCTGTGGGTTCCTGCAACGCTAAAACCCACTTTGAAGCCTGGATTCCATCCCAACCTGTGTTCCCTTACTTTTTGCAGACATAGAGTGAAGTGAGGAAGCACAGGGCTGAGCACTCAGGTTTTGGTGGCGTTAGGAAGATACGGCAGAAAGCTGCTCCTCGGCTCGGCGTTGCTGTCGGCGCTTCCCGTGCTCACACGCCAGCCCTCCCGGCAGGCGGCAGGCACGGTCAGAGAGCAAATGCTGTGAATCTTGCGCAATATCTTACGAGGCAAACCGCTGATCTGTAATTAGGAGCGGTTTTTTCTGTGTGCCTGGTCTGAGAGGAGCGGGTTATGACCCGTGAGAGCTCAGAGGCAGAGCTCTTGTAGCAGAGTCCATCAGGGACGGTGCTGACCAGCGGTGCGGCCGAAATGAGTGAGCGTGCCGCGCCGGTTGTCTCACAGAGGGTGTGTTAAGAAACCAGGTCTCTATCACAGCCATTTGCCTAAAAATGAGCTAACGGTGATGCATAAATCATTGCATGCACATAGTTTGCAGTACAGCCCCGTGTGTCCGTGTGCCCCGTGGCAAGGAAAGCTCTGTGCTGGGTTTCAGAGGGATTTGCCAGAGACCGGCGGGACGGCACCGCGCGTGCTGTGACGGGGGTTATCACATCGCGCAGAACCCGATTCCCAGCTGCCTCTGCACATCACGGGCTGGGCTTGCGAACCTTTGGGGGGACTCCGCTTTCGTTTTCTGCCGATCTTCGGGCCCTGCGGAGAAGTCCGGGAGTCCCAGGTCCTTCAAAAGCTGAGCACAGAATGTGAGCGCTTGTCCTGAAATCTAGACCCAGCGGTTAGTTATTCTTCACGAGCTGAGATACCGTCATAGCAAGCCCTTTTGGCATCACCTCAGAGCGCAAATTTGCCCGAACTGTTAAACCAAGTTGCTCTCCCAACAACTTTGCAGTAAAATTTGAACCTAGCGATGTGCGTTTACAACACATAAGAAAGCCACGCTCAGTTTAAACAGCGTCTTTGCAAGCTAATTGGGAAACTAGAAAATTGATGCTATATATTGAAATTTCAATGATGCTTTCATTTCAGAAAGGGATCGAAATAATTTTAAGTTAGATTTTTGATTTTTTTACCGTTAGCTATTCTGTTCTTCTTAAATTTCTCTTCTGATTTTTTTTCCCCATTTCCATTTCCATGGATTTCCTTAAAGCTTTTTATTGAAACTGAAATTGAAAATGCTGAGGGATTAAAAAGTAAAAATACTCGGACCTGTCTTGTGTGCCCCTGGCCCGAGCTGTGGAGCTGGACCTGGAAATACCTGGGCATCTCTGCTGACTCCAGAGAGAGCTTGAGCACCGTGCTGATGTGGAGACCGTAGCTGTCCTTCCATTGTTTGTCCCTATGGAGCCTCTTCGGGATCCCGTTGATCAGTACCGGGCTTGTGGGGTCTGCGTTTCTCCTGCTCTTCGTGTAGTTGGGAATGTTTGCATCAGTCAAACAAAACCGCAGCTCTGAGACACTTGTTACAGCTCTCCTGGTTCGTTTCCTCCTTCGATTAAACATCCACAGTTCTTCTTGGTCTTCAGTAATTAGGAAACGATTCCAGCACTTTGGTATTTTTGCTGCTGCCTCCACCATTTCTGTGGTTTGGGCCGGGGCAGAAGAACAGACCCGCTGAGCCACGGCAGAGAGACCTGACCGTGGCAGGCGTTTGCGGCGTTTTCTGTACATTGCGTGCTTGGGTTTGACTTTATCACCATGTCGAGTGTAAGGAAAAGGCACTGGTAGGTCTGCCCATCCCTCCTGTGCAGGTCCGTGGTGGGCGTGACGCCCTTTCTCTTCCGGAGTGAGTGAGTTTGGCCCGTTCAGGACATTTCTGACCCGCGCAGGGTCAGGTCCTGCATGAGCAGGTCTGGACAAGCCCTGTTCGGTCCAGAGGACCAGCTCGGCTTTAAAAAAGAGATATTAGGGTGCTTTCATTTTTGTCCTCTCCTGTTCAGACATCTGCCTCCCCCCAGCACATCGCCGGTTTGTCAAGCAGCGTCCGTGCCGAGCGTAAGCACTTTCATTTCCTAATATTTGGCTCCAGGGCCTTTTGGGAAAGCTGCGTTTTTTGAAACCTCTCGATCAGCTACAGCTTTCGGTCCAAGTGCTCCCCGAAGAGCGCTGTACTTAATTAGGCTGGAACTGCTATTGCTCAATGATCCAGCCGTAGCGATGTCTTTAAGCAAATCGGGTAGGGGAGGTGGGGCGTGAGTCCAGCGCTGCCTCCCGTGTGCTGCAGCAGAACAAGCTGACCTAGAAACAACCGGACAGCATATTCTAAAGCTGCTTTTCTGAACTTCTCTCATGACAAATAACTAATATGTACCTGCGTGTACCTGCAGCTGCTCCTTGTCGCTCTCTGAAGTGCATTCGTTTTCTTTTTGACGTCCTTTGCTCAGTAATGTTTTCAAAAAGCCCAGAGGGAAGGCTATATTTGCACTGAACGCTGCTGAGGGTTCGTTGCTGGACAGGCTTTTCCTCACCGCGTGTTTACAGACCACAAAGCAAAAAACCTTCTTTGCCGTGTGCTGGATTAACCACGGAGAGGTACAAAACCACAGCCAGGGTTTGCTTCTCAGCCAGAAGAAAGGGGTGCAGGTCCCAGAGGTCTCCCAGGCGTGCAGCCGAGAGGTCTACCAAAAAATTGCTGCTCCGCCTCTTTGGCTTCGCGATCCCAGCCCTGTCCCTGCAAACCTGCCCGGTCCCCAAGACGCACCCTGGCTGACGACCCAACCAGTCTGTGTTGAGCTCTTGTTCTTCCTTGCAGAGCATCCACCTGTCCTTTTTGCGCACGGTCCCACCCTACTCTCACCAGGCCAACGTCTGGTTTGAGATGATGAGAGTCTTCAACTGGAATCACGTCATTCTGATAGTCAGTGACGACCACGAAGGTCGTGCTGCACAGAAGAAGCTGGAGACCCTCTTGGAGGAGAAAGAGTCCAAGGTCAGTTCCTGAACATTGTCTTGTAGCTTTGTTTAAGCAACAACAACAAAACTAGAAGTCTCGGGCTGTTGTATGTATGTAGATTTCTGTATGTAAAACACCTTTTCTTTCCATTGTAACATGGCTAACATGCTTAAAGCATCAACAGTGTCTGACTAGTACCTGACAGAACTTTGTACTTTATTCATTTCACTTGCTTTGCCATGGTCAAAATCTCCTACATGTAAATCGACTACAAAATGAAGGGAAGGATAACCTGGAGCTCTGCAAATGCCTCGCCCGAGATTCCCACCTAAGGAGAGGACCAGTCGCTCAGCTTAGGGAAGCACCTGCCCCGTTACAGCCACCCAGGGGCCAGGCAGACCCCGCAGTGCCAAACCAACCCCGAAAAGCAGCTTCTGAATTGGCTAACCGGAGCTCACCTTAGTGGTTTAGGAGGGGCAAGGGCAGCCAGCGCATTGATGCACGGAGGTGTAATGCACCCTCTCTATAAAGCTGTCAGCTCTGCGGCCGCAGGCTGACGCCCCCGTTCCCATCTCCATTGAAGCACACGCCAAACGCTGCTTTCCTGACACCCCATGCTGTTACAAGAGGGCGGTCGCAGCTGGCAGGAGCAGCTTTGTCGAGGAGGTGCACTGCACCTGCACTCAGGGCCGCGCAGGGGAGCAGAGAGGGAGGCGGGGGAGGTCCCCAAGCCTGCTAGAAATTCAGGAGGACTGCCATAGACCTGCTGCCGTCGAGTGAAAGCATCGAGCCAAGCGTTCAAGACAAGCAGGGAGCCGTTCGGCTGCAGAGCTTCAAAGGCGGGCGCCTGTCCGGAAGGCAAGGAACCACCTCCCGCCCTACGGGGTGAAGTCCCAGCACATCCACTTGCCTAGCGCAGGGTGAGGTCCCCTTCGGGTGTGTAGAGTCTGAGCCCATCTCCAAGTCTCCGGCAGCATCAGGGCAGGCACCCGTTCCTGGCTGTTCCCTCCTCGGTCACGGCAGGGACCACAACCTGCTCTTCTCCAGCCCTGCCGTTTGGCTGCTGGACGTTTGGCAGTCGGCTGTTGCGATGTGGCCGTAGACACTTCTTGTGCTTGGAGTTGGCGTCCGAGCTGAGAGACCAGAGGGAGCAGCCTGCCGCTGCCCTTCGTCACCTCTCGTCAAGCCACTGGAGGAACGGTTGGTGCAGGGGTGCGGGCTGGCACAAGCCACACTGACCAACAGGCTTTTGGTTTTGGCGGTGGTTTCCAAGAAGTTTCATCCTTGCTGCATCCTGGGCCATCGTGAGACACCCGTGTGCCACCACCCATGGTGGGATCCTCCTGCCTCCAAAGGCAGCTTCCCGCTGGATGACAGCGGGACAGTATTTCTCTTCAAAGCCTCTTCGCAGCACTGTGTCCCTCACCCAGGGAGAGCTGTGGAAAGGTTGTTCCCGCTGTCGGTCTGTCTGTCGTCCCTTTCCTTGCACCTTTTGATTTCCACTTTCTGCTTTCCTGCAGCTCCCGTGCATCCCCTTTTGCTGCTCCCTCCCATGCCTCCGCTCCCTGCTTGCTCCATGCAACGCTCCCAGGCACAGGGTGTATTACTTCTTCTGCCTGCCCATGCTACAGGAAAGCCTTTGAGACACGGGGCTTGAAAGATGGGGGAGGGAGGGTCTGTCCTTAGACCTGCTCCACATTTGCACTGCATCTACAATGTGTCTTGGTGCCTCCTGGCAGCACTGGGCTACTGCAAATGCCCTGGCCATCCTCCAGCCTGGGGCATGTGCTCTGTGGTGGTAGGTCACCTTGTCTTCCCTTTGGGCTGTGCCACCGCATCGTGTTTCTTTTTCCTTTGAGGGGCTTGCTCTGGTCAAACTGACTGGTCTGACTGGTCTTGAAGGTGGTAGATACCCCTGTTGGGGTTCTCCTGTCTTGCTCAATCTCTTCTGCTGTCCAATTGCTGTTCTAATCGCCGTTGTGCTCTTTTCCTGCCATCAAGTGGTGGTACCCTTGTCCCCTCCCCAGCCTCCTCAAGGGCAGCCTCAGCCTTGGGGAGGGACAGGCAGGAGACTTGCTCTTGACCTTCCAGGCTTGGGTCGCAGCCTCTGAGGACCTGGGGGATCTGCTACGGGTCAGATGCTCACCTGCCCACCTGAGCCTTTGGATCTGAGCATGGCTTGTTTCCTGGAGCTTGCGCTGGCCCTGGGTGTCACTCGGGCACCGTTGCGTGGATGCGCACATCAAGCAGGTGTTCGGAGCCCAGCACTCGTGCCAGGCTGGCCAGCCCCGGTGCACTTCACGTGCTAGCCCTGTCTTAGGTCTGTCTGCAGTAACTGTCAGCCTGGAGCTCCTGCTTCATCCCGGTACGACTCTGCTCATTCATCTGGGCAGGGCACCGTTGCACCAGACCTGCTTGGGTTCAGGAGGGAGTGCCGGGCACTGTGAGAATCCGAGTTTGTCCAAGTCAGGGGTGGCAGGTCTCTGGTGTGCTGGCTCCCTTTCTCTGGGACAGCAGTGTTCATGAAAGTGCTAATTTTTTGAGTGAATGCTGGAGGACATGGTGGAAAGGGAATTTTGAATTTGTGGCTCCCTGTGCGAGGGGCAGGGAAAGGCTGCAGGACCACACGGGAAAACGGGGAAGAGAGGAGACATTGCTGCTTTAGTTCTGGCAATAGGGGTAGTGACAGGGAGAGGCAGAGGTGATCACGTGCCGTCAGGTCCAGCTTTGCTGCACGCAAGAGTCTGCTTCGCTTTGCTGACCAGCTTGGGCCGAGGTGCCAGCACATCCCAGGCACAGAAGGCGATTGGTGGCTGGAGGCTGCGAGATGGATAACCAAGTTTCTGGCTAAATTGACGGTGCCTGAGGGCAAGTGGCCGATATCTGATCACTGGAGAATATTCATGTTGTCCTGCTGCAGCTCTGCTCTCCTTGGAGGCAGTCGTTACTCCGGGTCTCACTGCGACCTGAGCAGACTCTAGGAAGCCACTGCAGAAATCCTCTTCGTGGACATCATCAGAAGTGAAGGCAGACCTGGGCTCCAAGCAGATTTTGATGCCTCAGACACTTTTCCTTGCAAGAACCCAACTTCTTTGAGCAGTGAAAAACCTGTCAGGCTGGATCCAATGAGAAGAAAGTAAAGATCACGCAGCTGCACGGAAAGGAGACCTGGAAAAACGTCCTGCCAAAGAGCAGTCTGAGTGCTCAGGAAGATGCAAGCTGTTTAGTTTGGAAAGCAAGATGCAGCGATGAAACCTGGCTGCCTAAGGAACAACGTGGGCACACCAACCCTTGCATCACCGGGGTGCGAAGGGTCGGGTTCATGTCAGGGATCAGTTGCTATTGCCGTAAGATGCTGCGAAATGGAGATCGGAATAGAGCTGTGTCCCGTTCCCCATACGTGAGGATCAGGGATGCCCGGCTGGGGTGGGACGGGCCAAGAAGAAGAGGTCATTCTGTGTCCCACCAAAACCTGCCAAGCACTACCCTGCAGGCACTCTCAGGTTGGTGGTGTTGGCCTGACCGTCGGGGCTGCTCCCAGGAAGATCCACGGGGCTCTGTGCCCGCTGCTGCAGGGTCAAGGCCCCTGAGAGCAGAGGCTGTTGACCTTCAGCATGGTGCCTGGAGGAGAGGAAACCTCCAGAAGTAGGTTTCATGCCCCTGCCTCCTTTGAGGCCAAGCAGCAGAAGCGGCTCAGGCAGGAGACAAGGGGAGGAGCAGGCTCCCTGCTGCGGCCCGTTATCTGCAGGGTCAGTGCGTGCTGAGCCACGTGCCCCTAGTTCAGGCACGATGCTCCGGCCGGCAGCATGGAGAGCACCAAGCAGTGAACCCCACTAGCCGTGCGTAGGGCCAGGTTGCGGGCACCGTGGGCACCAGCAGCTGCGCCTCCCAGGGCCACCCGTGTGCCGCAGAGCCACAAGGTGCCCTCGGCCCTCCCCGAGCACCAGGCAAAGGCTGCAATGTCATCCCATGATCACCATTGCTTCACATCGCCACGCTTTGAGCCAACACGGGACGTAGAGAGCTTTTTCTTTCTCTTTTGGACAGCAACAAAGCTCCAAAAAGCTGCTCCCTCGTTGCAGGAGGTGAGAAGTTCAGCTGAGACACCTCACTTGCTGTGAACTCTCTTAGGGTGAACAGGATTGTAATGATAATAGTGACGGTAGTAATGCTAATGCTCTGAACTGTAACAGTTTGCGTTTATCCAGCGCTTTCCGTACACAACATTTTGTCCTTTACTTCCACAGTAATTCCATGGAAATCCCACCACTTAGGCCCTTAGAGATGCGTAGATTGTTTCTGAGTTTAAGATAAAAATTCCTTGCTGAAGAATTCCCCAGTCCCACAAGGGAAATGCAACTGCATCGCAACAGCTGTGGCACTCAGGCTTGCTCTAACCGGTACGGCTTTGCACCGTGACGCTCCCGTGAGAGCTGAGGCACTCTCTCCTGATAGTGGTTTTTGCGAGCTCCAGCGTTATAGAGACCCTTTAGCAAACAGTGGAGGAGGAGGTGGATGTTGGATTGCTTTACTACACGTCATTTTCAACTGTTTATAATATTCTTCTGTGTCTACATATTTTCTCTGTGCACATTATTCATCAGAGTAAAAAAAGGAACTATGAAAACCTCGACCAACTTTCCTATGACAACAAGCGAGGACCCAAGGTATATATGCATGGAAATGCACGCCGCCCACCAACCTAACTAGCAAATGAAAAATAGCCACAGCAACCAGAAAAATAAAAAAGAAAAAAAAAATAAAGAGAAAGAGAAAAAAAGAAAAGAAAAGAAAAGAAAAAAAAAAAAAAGATCCATGACTATGTTTCTTGGTAGCACGTTTTTATGTTGAGATAGTTTGGTTTGGACTTGAGAATGGAAACCTAGCCAGCTGACCCTGGAAGGATTTCTTTTTGAAACATGCATGTGAACCAGTAATTAACTTGCAAGTTTTTTGTTTTTTGTTTTTTTTTTTTCAAAAAGTTGAACCAACCCCCTTTCCTCCCCAAAGGAAACGGTTCCTTGGTGTAAGTTGCTCACTTTGACTCCCAAAGGTTAACCCCGTGCAATATGTTTTTTTCATTTCCCATGTTTTTGAAAAACAACACTCGTTTGAGTTTTCAATTGCATTTCAAAGCCTTTTTCTCTTTCCTGTACAATGCACGCCTCTTTTTGGGTCTTGATTGACTTCAGTTTGCATGCACGGTGCAAAAAAAAAAAAAAAAA
>VZSC01009001.1:389-14965 GCA_013398225.1 Steatornis caripensis | reverse complement strand
TATTTTTTTGCAGAAAATCGGGAAAGTGATTTTACGTCCGCGAGAGAGCCGGGCACGGCCGGGGGAGACGCTTCATCATGCTGCGTGCCCGAGGATAACCCATCTGCTGCACGAGATTAAGTGTTTCGGACCCAGATGGTTAAAGGCTTAAATCAATCTTTGCAAAGATCCAAACGGCCCATTTCGGAGGCTTTCTGCTACTGGGACGTGGTGAGAAAATTTACAACGGGGAGGGAATCCGTCCGTCCTGGTACCTGTGCCGTATTTCCAGCTGCTGTGTCGGCCGGGCTCTCCAGCCAGAGCACAGGAGTGTCGGAGAAGAGAGGGGGGAGCAGCAATGGCTGCCGGTTGGACAAACCAGTTAAAACAGCGCGGGGGCACGGTGGTGTCTCGCCAGGGTCCGGGTGCTTGGCACCCGCTCTAGCTCATCCCCGAAAACAAGGAGAACTGGTGAGGATTGAGAAAAAACACGGGAGGAAAAGCAGTGTTCCCAGCAGAGCGGCAGAAGAAGCCGTGCAAGCAGCCCTGAGCCCTGTCCAGCCTCCCGGGGAGTAACTGCGTTCCTTCCAATTGAGCGATGAGTAATTATTTGAAGTAATTAAAGGTTTGACAGCGGTTCGGCAGCATAGTTTACATTGCAGCGGCGCTGCGGCTGTTACGCCCTTTTACCTGCACGAGTCTCACCTTGAGGAGTGACACGCGGTGCCAAGAAGTGACGTTCCCGCGGGAAATACATCCATGGAAGAGCTGAGAGTTTGCAAACCGACTCCCGAGATGCCCAAACTCCTTGCGTTTAAGCCCAGACACCCACTTACTCTTCTTCGTGGCCTTTGGATCGCGTAGCCTGGTGACTTGGCTGATGTTGGGTGACCTTGTGGAGGGGTGAAATGCAGGGTTTTTTGAGATCAAATGAATGCGAGGGTAGGTTTTTTGAAAGCAAAGCGCCCCGCAGCGTGGCAGGTTCGCAGCAGCCTTTGTCTGTCATGTGATTCAATTGGACTGGGGAACTGGTGGAACTGCCCCTTCCAGACATCAAAGCGGAGGGGACGTTGCGGAAGGCCGTGCTCCTTGGGTTGTTCCAACGAGCTGCCGTGTCGTCTGCACGCGAGTTAATTTTGCTGTTGCGGTAAGCTGAAAACTTTTCCGCTCTCAGATTGTAAAGCAAACGATCTCAGCTGCCGTGTTTCGTAGAATCACAGAAGGTTTTGGGGTTGATGGGACCTTTGAAGATCATCCAGTCCAAGTGTCCTGCCACGGGCAGGGACGTCTTCTGCCAGATGGGGTTGCTGCAAACCCCGTCCAACTTGACCTTGGCCGTCTTCTCTAGGCAACCTGCTCCAGCGTCTCACCGCCCCCATAGTTTCAAGAGCAGTAATTAGGATCATCTCTCCCTCGAGCGCTGTTCCCTCCAGGAGGAATTCCTCGCGTTGGCTGATGCTTGGGGCACATTGGGCGCCTCTTCAAGGCTTTAGTTGGATCTCTGTGCCTTTCTTTTCTTTTTTTTTTTCTTTCTTAACCTATTCTGATCCTATTAGACTCCGTCTACCCGCAGGGAGCAAAGAGTGTAATCCTCCTGGTAAAAGCAGTATGGGGTGTTAAGCCGGCGCTATGCTTGATCTTAAGTCAAAAGGCAGAGAAAAGACGGGACGGTTTGTTTTACTCGCTTTCTCTTCAGCGTTGAATCAGAACCGCCTGCGAAACAATCCCTCTCCCCGAGGCTCTGCCGTGGATACCCTGGGCCCTTCCCTCTGCTGCTGATCCGTTTTTCTTGCTCCCTGCCCGACTTGGGGGCAGACCGTGACCTTGATGTGCCTCCGTGGCGCGGTCGGCTTGTGGTTTGCGCCCACAAGCCACTTGCAGAAACGGTAGGGAAGCCATCCCCACTGCAGTTAGCGCTCGGTCGGATGCTGCGGTTGGCGCGTCTTCGCCACTGCCGGTACCTCCCCGTTGCTGGCGTGAGCGTTCGAGCGCGAGGCGTATAAAATCGTACGGGCGGAATTAGGTCTGTTTGCGACTCCTGAGCTGAAACGCTGATGGCTTTTTCTCTTTCTCCTAGGGGGAAACGGCCATCCAACGACGGGGAGCAGCAAGAACTGAAGCGCTGCTGGTACGTACAGGATGGGAACGACAAACTTCATTGCCCCGGCGTCCTGCCTGGCTTGAGAACGGTCACCCTGCGTTCCACTGAGCTCCCAAGTCACACCGGCTGCCGGAAACACTAATCCTCTTGGAAGCGGTTGACTGGGACAGGATGTGTGGACGATGATGATGGCAAGAAAGCAAGATGTTCGCATTCCCACCTATAACATTAGCGTGGTGGGATTGTCCGGGACGGAGAAGGAGAAGGGGCAGTGCGGCATTGGGAAATCCTGCCTTTGCAACCGATTTGTACGGCCCAGCGCAGATGAGTTTCATTTGGACCACACTTCGGTTCTCAGCACCAGTGACTTTGGGGGAAGAGTGGTCAATAATGACCATTTTCTCTACTGGGGGGAAGTTGTGCGTTCCCTGGAGGACTGTGTCGAATGTAAAATGCATGTTGTGGAGCAGACGGAGTTTATCGACGACCAGACCTTTCAGCCTCACCGCAGCACGGCCCTGCAGCCCTATATCAAGAGGGCTGCTGCGACCAAACTGGCGTCGGCTGAAAAGCTCATGTACTTTTGCACTGATCAGCTTGGGCTGGAGCAGGACTTTGAACAAAAACAGATGCCGGATGGAAAGCTGCTGGTGGATGGCTTTCTTCTCTGCATTGACGTTAGCAGGGGTATGAACAGGAACTTTGACGATCAGCTCAAATTCGTTTCAAATCTTTACAATCAACTAGCGAAAACGAAAAAGCCCATCGTGGTGGTCCTGACAAAGTGTGACGAAGGCGTGGAGCGGTACATTAGGGATGCACATACTTTTGCCTTAAGCAAAAAGAACCTCCAGGTTGTGGAGACGTCGGCTAGATCCAATGTGAACATTGACTTGGCTTTCAGCACCTTAGTGCAGCTGGTTGATAAAAGCCGGGGAAAGACCAAAATCATCCCCTATTTCGAAGCTTTGAAACAGCAAAGTCAACAGATAGCTGCTGCTAAAGACAAGTACGAGTGGCTGGTCAGCCGCATCGTCAAAAACCACAACGAGACGTGGTTGAACGTGAGCCGCAAGATGTATTCCTCTCCAGAGTATCAGGATTACGTCTACCTGGAAGGAACGCAGAAAGCCAAAAAGCTGTTTCTGCAGCACGTCCACCGCCTCAAGCAGGAGCACATCGAGCGCCGGCGGAAGATGTATCTCACCATGCTTCCTCAAGCGTTTGAAGCACTCATCCCGGACCTGGATGAAATCGATCACCTGAGCTGTGTAAAAGTGGAGAAGCTCTTGGAGACGAAACCGGACTTTCTGAAATGGTTTATTGTCCTGGAAGAGACGCCCTGGGACGCCACGAGCCACATCGACAACATGGAGAACGAGCGCATTCCCTTCGACCTCATGGAGACCCAGCCCGCCGAGCAGCTCTACGAAGCTCATTTAGAAAAGCTGAGGAATGAGAGGAAAAGGGCAGAAATGAGAAGAGCTTTCAAAGAGAACCTGGAGACGTCCCCTTTCATCACGCCCGGGAAGCCCTGGGAGGAAGCGCGCAGTTTCATTATGAATGAGGATTTTTACATGTGGCTGGAGGAGTCTATTTATATGGATATCTACAGCAAGCACCAAAAACAGATCATAGAAAAGGCCAAGGAGGAATTTCAGGAGCTGCTCTTGGAGTACTCGGAGCTGTTTTATGAGCTGGAGCTCGACGCTAAACCCAGCAAGGAGAAAATGGGCGTCATTCAGGACGTCTTGGGTGAAGAGCAACGGTTCAAAGCTCTGCAGAAGCTGCAGGCTGAGCGAGACGCCCTTATTTTGAAGCACATCCACTTTGTGTACCACCCGACAAAGGAGACATGTCCGAGCTGCCCAGTTTGCATAGACTCTAAAATCGAGCACCTGATCAGCTCCCGCTTCATCAGGCCCTCTGAACGCAACCAGAAGAACTTGCTGTCGGACTCCAACATCGACAGGATCAATCTGGTGATCCTCGGCAAGGACGGTTTGGCACGCGAGCTGGCCAACGAGATCCGGGCGCTCTGCACCAACGATGACAAGTACGTGATTGAAGGTAAGATGTACGAGCTGTCCCTGAGGCCGATCGAGGGCAACGTCCGGCTTCCCGTTAACTCCTTCCAGACGCCCACCTTTCAGCCTCACGGTTGTCTCTGCCTTTACAACTCGAAGGAGTCGCTGTCCTACGTGGTGGAAAGCATCGAAAAGAGCAGAGAGTCGACCATTGGCAGGAGGGATAATCACTTGGTTCACCTTCCTCTGACGCTCATCCTCGTTAACAAGAGGGGGGACACCAGCGGCGAGACGCTCCACAGCTTGATACAGCAAGGCCAGCAGATAGCGAGCAAGCTGCAGTGCGTCTTTCTGGACCCCGCATCTGCTGGCATCGGGTACGGCCGTAACATCAACGAGAAGCAGATCAGCCAGGTTTTGAAGGGGCTGCTGGACTCAAAACGCAACTTAAACCTTGTCAGCTCGACCTCCAGCATCAAAGACCTGGCGGACGTCGACCTTCGGATCGTCATGTGCTTGATGTGCGGAGATCCGTTCAACGCCGATGACATCCTCTTACCCATCCTGCAGTCCCAAACCTACAGACCTTCGCAGTGCGGCAGCAGCAGCTCCGTGCTCCTCGAGTTATCCATTGGGCCGCACAAGAGGCGTGTGGAGCTGTCCCTGCTTTCCTACCATTCCTCCTTTAGCATTAGGAAGAGCCGGCTCGTCCACGGGTACATCGTCTTTTACTCAGCAAAACGCAAGGCGTCCCTGGCCATGCTACGTGCCTTTCTCTGCGAGGTGCAGGATATCATCCCCATACAGGTCGTGGCGCTCACGGACGGCTCCATAGACATCCTGGACAACGACTTGAGCAGAGAGCAGCTCACCGAGGGCGAGGAGATCGCCCAGGAGATTGACGGCAAGTTCACCACGATACCTTGTAGCCAGCCGCAGCATAAGCTGGAGATTTTCCACTCATTTTTTAAAGACGTGGTGGAGAAAAAAAACATCATTGAAGCCACCCACATGTACGACAACGTGGCTGAAGCCTGCAGCACGACAGAGGAGGTGTTCAACTCGCCTCGAGCGGGCTCCCCTCTCTGCAACTCCAACCTGCAGGACTCGGAGGAGGACGTCGAGCCCCCCACCTACAGCCCCTTCAGAGAGGACACGTCCATGCCCGCCCTGCCCAAAGACCACTCGAAGCTTTCCATGGAGCTGGAGGGGAACGACAGTTTGTCTTTCATTTCTGTCATGAGCACTTTTGAAAGCAAGCTGAACAACAAAGTACCTCCTCCGGTGAAACCAAAGCCCCCCGTGCATTTTGACATTACGAAGGGGGACCTGTCGTATTTGGAGCAGGGGCATCGGGACGGGCAGAGGAAGTCCGTGTCTTCTAGTAGCTGGTTGCCCACCGACTGCTTCGATCCTTCCGATTACGCCGAGCCGATGGATGCCGTGGTCAAACCCAGAAACGAAGAGGAGAACATCTACTCCGTGCCTCACGACAGCACCCAGGGCAAGATCATCACCATCCGAAACATTAACAAAACCCAATCAAACGGCAGCGGCAATGGTTCGGACAGCGAGATGGACACCAGCTCCCTGGAGCGGGGCCGCAAAGTGTCGGTCGTTAGCAAGCCCGTGCTGTATAGGACGCGCTGCACGAGGCTGGGCAGGTTTGCTAGCTACCGAACCAGCTTCAGTGTTGGGAGCGACGATGAGCTGGGACCCATTCGAAAGAAAGAGGAAGACCAGACTTCCCAAGGGTATAAAGGCGATAACGCCGTTATCCCCTACGAAACGGCCGATGGGGAAGATCCGAGGAGGAGGAACATCCTGCGCAGCCTGAGAAGGACGACGAAGGTAGGCCGGTGCTTTCTGCCCTTCGGTCGTGGGATTCGCTGGGTAGAGGTTGGGACGTAGCGCGGGGCATAAAGCCTGATGGAGGGCGGGAGCCCCTGCCATCGCGTTCGCGGTGTGTTTTTCACGTATTTACTGATTGATTGAGGAGTAGGGTGAGCGCAGAATGTCTTGATTTTGTTTTTTCATTGTGCGTTAACTCGCTGCCAGCGCGGGCTGCCTAAACTCGCAGTCCTATACCAAAACTACCCCTGTCATTTCCACCACGGGCGTTTGACTACAATGAATTTATCCTTGTGACGCGCTTCTGAGAAAGCTCCTTCCGCACTCAGAAGTTACCAGTTTCAAGGGGTAATTAACCGAAACGTAGGTGGTTTGAAACGGGGCCTCCCGTCCGCCTTGTAAATTCTGTTTAACGTGGATGAACTTAGTAGCTTTGCTGTTATCGGCACAGAATCGTTAAAGAAATGGGCTGAAGCTAGGCGTGTCTGACCAGGCAAGACGCTGGTGACTTGAGGACACATCTAAGTGGATGCGTGTTGCCTCTCTAGACCCATTGTGCTGCCGCAGCTCTACAAAACCAGCCTTAAATCCACCTGGATTTGCTGCCACCCTGGGGCACGATGATGGATCTGCTCTTTAGAGGGTGAAACTGGTTTTGGACAAGCCCGCCGGTTCAAGGTGCTGTGTGGTTGTGTAGCCTTTGGACTTCTTGGCCAGCGATTGGCGTGCCGAAACCCGAGCTTTGCCTGCTTGAAGGCCAACGGTTGGGGCGCTAAAGTCCAACCTTCGCTTGTCGAAGACCAACTGTTGCCATGCCGAAGGCCAGTGGTTGGCGTGCTGAAGGCCAACCTTCATGCACTCAAGGCCAGCCTTCACCTGTCGAAGGCCGACAGCCGGAGTGCGGAACGCTAACTGTTGGTGCGCCAAAGGCCAACCTTTGCCCGTTGAAGGCCCGCAGTTGGCTCACCCTCGGCCAATGGTTGGCCATCAAAGGCAGGGAGCCCTGAGCGTGACGTGGCGGTGGTGGGCATCCTGCCCACCCCAAGATGCGCTGGACAGCTTGGCTTCAGCACATGGATGCGGGTGGAGAAGCCAAGTCCTGCTCACATGGTCCAGGGGAACGAAAATGCCCGGCACTGCAGTGGGCTGGAAGCGCACGCATACAACACAGAAACATACGACACACATGTTATCTATGTATGCAGACGCAAACCTTACCTACATACAGATACATCATACATGCGGCGCATACACAGGCACTGAGGCGTCGTACATGGACGTATACCTGCACGCACATTACACACGTGTTAAATATACATACACACAGACGTCACATACACACACATTATACACATATGCACACATTATATCCCCACATTATGTACGTATATAGATGCACATGTTACAGATTCACATGCACTGTATACACACACATGCTATGAACACACACTTACACATGTATATGTACACACTTCATGCACACATTTATGTGCACGTACGTTATACATGTATACACTTATGTACATACACGCACACATGTGCACATCGTGCACTCACACATACAGGCGTGTATGTATATGTGTGTGCACATAGACACATATTACATTTACATGCACATATATGCTTGCACACATATACACGCATGCCTGTGTCATACACACATGCACACATATCTTACACATGTACGCATATGTTCTGTATGTACATGTACACACATGTCCAGGCACCATATATACGCACATGTGTGATACACACACATACCTGTGTGCGTGCGCCCATGTTGTCACCTGTGCGGGCACGTGTGCTGTATGCACGGAGTCGTTACGGCGTGGGTGCGTGTGCGAGGAAGAGGGGAGGAAGGGACGCGACAGGGCAGCGGCAGCCGCCGGACGTCCTGCTCGGAGCTGCCTGCCGCTGCAAAACCAATCAGGGTAATTAAGAGGCGTTGTTAATTTCCACTGGGAACAAAGGCAGAGCTGCCCGTAAGGATCCGCCGAGCAGGAAGGAGCGGAACAAAATCCTCGGCAGGGAGGATGAGGCCGGAGCGACGCCCTCAGGCTCTGGGAGCGATCCCGGTCCCTGCGCTGTTGTACCGAGGGCTTCCGTGGGTTTATAACTGGGGTTTTGGGGTTTACAGCTGGGTTTTTTGGGGTTTATAACTGGTTTTTGGGGAGTCTCTAACTGGGTTTTTTGGGTCTCTAACTGCCTTTTTGGGGAATATACGTGGCCTTCTGGGGTTTATAACTGGATTTTTTGGATTTCGCTCCCATGCAGTATTGTAGCGCATCCCCTTTTCCAAGGGGAAAGGCAGCGGATGCCGCCGCTAATGGCGGAGCTCGGCATTTTAACTGCTCCCCTTTAATTTTGAATGCTTGTTTTTAAGTCACGGCTTCATTTTCGTTTTGCCGATGGCAGGAACCGCATTGCCCACGCCGGAGGAACGTTTGGGTTCTCACCTCTGCTTTGGCGAACATGTTGTGGGGTTTATTTGCTCGTTCCTCGAAGTTCAGTAGCAAAATCCTGATCGTAGACTCAATGGAATGGGTGGGGTTGGAAGGGGACCTTCAAAGATCCATGGGTAGGGACGTCTTCTGCTCAGGTCAGGTTGCTCATCCATGGAGGCATCGAATCACAGGCGTGTTTGGCTTCAACGATAATCCAGTCCAACCCCCTTGCCATGGGCAGGGACGTCTTCAACTTGATGAGGTTGCTCCAAGCCCTGTCCGTAGACTCATAGAAGAGTTTGGGTGGGAAGGGACCTTCAAAGACCACCCAGTCCGACCCCCTCCCACGAGCAGGAGCATCTCCCACTAGATCCGGTTGCTCCAAACCCCATCCAACCCGACCCTGAACACTTCCTGTGATGGACCATCCGCAACTTCTCTGGGCAGCCTGCATCTCACCACCCTCGTGGTCAGCCTGGTGTCGGCCAAGACCCTGAGGTCCTTCTGTGCTGAGCTGCTTTCCAGCCGGGTGGTCCTCAGCATGTGTTGGTGCCTGGGGTTGTTCCTCCCCAGGGACAGGACTTTGCACTTCTGCTGTTGAACTTGGTGAGGCTCCCATCACCCCGTTTGGTTGGTTGGTCCCTCCAGATGGCGGCATGACCCTCTGGGCTATCAGCCGCTCCTCCCACTTTGGTGTCATCCGCAAACTTGCCGGGTCTACATCTGCCCCACCATCCGAGTCGTTCACAAAGGCGTTAGACAGGACTGGACCCAGGACTGAGCCTTGGGCCACGCTGCTGGGCGCCGGCCTCCCAACGAGACCTCACTCCACTCATTACCACACCTTGGGCCTGGCCGTTCAACTGGTCTTCATCCCACCTCCCCCTCTGCTCATCAACTGCTTCTCCGGGAGAATCTCATGGAGGCTGTGTCAGAGATCTCCTGAAGCCCAGGCAGACGCTGTCCACCTCTCGTCTGCCAGGCTGGCAGCTTCATCCTAGAAGTTCACCGAGTTGTGTGAACTTCCCCTTGGTAACGTCCTGTTGGGTTCTCCCATTTTTCTGGTCGTTCCCTTCTACTGCCGGAGAGGCTTTTTTTCAGCTAAAGACTGGCAAAAACACATATTGCCATGGAAACGGCGACGATGGGGTTTTTTTTTCACCTCAGCCATGGCATCCAGGAGGTTCCACCGTAGAGGTTGGCGAGCAACAACATTTGGGATTAAGTCAGTCAAAACGTTTGGGATTAAATCAGTCAGAACCTTTGGTTGGGTTTAACCTCTTGTAGCAGGAAAGGGAGCAGCGGGAGAAGTGGTTTCCCTGGCCGTACCCACTGTCCCCACCTCTCTTGAATAAATACGTTATTCGTGATGATCATAATTCACTCAAATAAGAACAGCAGCCCATCTTATTCACAATAGAAATAATAAGGCGTCAGGCATTTCCTCGCCGCATCGGGTCGTGCCGCTCCAGCCAAAACAACTGGCTTTTGGCTGCCGATAGCCTTGGCCGTCTAAAGATTTTTTGAAGGAGCAGCTTCTGCTCCCGTGTCGGTGGCACTGGGTCCGCTCGCGGGTTTAAGCATTGACGTAAATGGGCGTATTTGTGGCGTGTTTGCCTCAACCCCGCTCCGCTCTCTCCCACAGAAACCAAAGCCCAAACCTCGACCATCCATCACGAAGACGACGTGGGAAAGCAACTATTTTGGGGTGCCTTTGACCAACGTAGTGAGTCCAGAGAAACCCATCCCCATCTTTATTGAGAGATGCATCGAGTACATCGAAGCCACAGGTGAGAGCAGCCAGTCGCGGAGCGCTGAGCCCCGGCAGGGAAAGGTCTCTCGTCACAGGCTGGACCGCGACGGTGGCATGCGGGGAGTTTTCTCGCGCATCACGAGCTCAGGTCACCGCGGTTTGTTTCGGAAAGGCCAAGAACCCTTCCCCAGATCCTTATTTATTACCTGGCAAAACGCTCGGAGAAACACCGGCCTCAGAAGTTTGCTGTTCCTGCCGGGCCTTGGAGGCGAAGGGCTGAAATCATCAAAGCCAACTTTGGTTTTGCCCGGGTTCGGGGGATCCGACTCCAGGCGGTTGATGTTGATGACTACAGTGTGAAGTTTTCAGCCTCCAGCCACCCTAGTTAACACCAGAATAAGCTCCAGGCTGTTTTTTTGCCGGCTGATTTTTTTCCCCGCCCCATCGGGCTCTGGCCCTGAGTAGCTGCAACGGGGAGATCGGGTGGCGTGTGCTTTGCCTTTCTCCGGCGTTTTTTAATTACCCGTGGCAAACCGTGAGCCAACACCGCCGCCGCATCCGAGCCAAAAAAAAAACCGGTGCCGTTTTGCCCCCTGCTCTTCCGTTGGGAAAATCCGGGCAGTGTTTTCTCTCCGAGGAGATGGGGTTTCATTTCTTTTATTCCCCCTTCTACGCACCATAAAAAAAAAACGTGATTTGGGCAAAGAGCAGGATTTCGCAGAGCGGGTTGGGGTTTGGGTATCGCCGCTTCCAGGCTTTGGGGAGCAAGCGAGGCATGCGGATTTGAGTCCCTACAAACAAGGGTTTGCGGGGGGAGGTTGTCCCTAAAGCCCCCCCCGCCTTGCACCGCCGTCTCCTCTTCTTCCTCACCAGGGCTGAGCACTGAGGGCATCTATCGCGTGAGCGGAAACAAGTCGGAGATGGAGAGCCTGCAGCGGCAGTTCGACCAGGGTAACGTCTGCCGCCGCAATTCCTCCCTTCCCACCCCAAAACTCGAGGGACGCCCGCGTCTCCACGACCACCAAAGCACTTTTAGGATGAGAACACGTTTGGACGTGCTTAACCCCCATCGTTTTTATAACGCGGACGAGGCTGACATGCCCTTCCTGCCGTCCCAGTGAGCGACGCCGGGCACCCGGACCCTCTGATCCCTACGGTTTTGTCCATTTTCGTGCCGCTGGCTCGGCTGCCGGGTGTCAGGGTTTGGCTCCTCCACGAAACGGAGATTCGGGTCGGCGGCTGGAGGCACTTTGCCACCGAGCCACTTTGGGACGAACCTCCCGTTGGCTTCCCGCACCCCTCAGCGCTTTGGGGTGCGCTGGCGAGCCCGGGGGCGTAACCCCAAGACTCTCCCCTTGCAGATCACGGCTTGGACTTGGCTGAGAAGGATTTCACCGTCAACACCGTGGCCGGTGCCATGAAGAGTTTCTTCTCCGAGCTGCCCGAGCCCCTGGTCCCCTACACCATGCAGGTTGAGCTGGTGGAAGCCCACAGTGAGTACGCCCCGGGGGGGTCCCGGCCCATCTCGTTATTAATTCCTGCCATAAAAGCCCATTTGCGGCCACATCTCCTTACTCGTTCACGCCCTCCGAGCCTATGTCTGGCCAGAGATGCTCGGCCCCGGCATCGCCACTCGGCACCGTCCCACGCCCATGAGCAGCGCGGGGTTTTTTTGCCAGGTTTGTTGTCGGGAAGACCGATGATCCGCTTGAGGCAATGGCCCAAAAATCTGCCCCCAAGGAGGAGGGATCCTGCGGGCGTGATACCTGGCGAGCGTTTCTCTGCCGCGGCAGCCCCCTGACTCCGCTTTCCCTCCCGACAGAAATCAACGACCGGGAGCAGAAGCTCCATGCGCTGAAGGAGGTGCTGAGGAAGTTTCCCAAGGAGAACTACGAGGTCTTCAAATATGTCATTGGGCACTTGAACAAGTACGTATCGGGGTTCCCAGGATGTGGGGAGGGCTCTGGAGAGTGAAAGTCCTCGCAGTGCCGGGGCTGGGCAAATCGCGGTCTGTGCCAACACCTCGGCATCGTCTCGTCCCCCTCTCTCCCGCCGTAGGGTCAGCCACAACCACCGAGTGAACCTGATGACCAGCGAGAACCTCTCCATCTGCTTCTGGCCCACCCTGATGCGACCTGACTTCAGCACGATGGACGCCCTCACGGCCACCCGCACCTACCAGACAATCATCGAACTCTTCATCCAGCAGTGCCCCTTCTTTTTTTACAACCGACCCATCCTTGAGCCCCCCAGCGCCGCTCCTGGCTCTCCATCCGCCGCTCCCCCCGGCGCGCCCTTCCTCCCCGCCACGCCGGGTACGGTTCAATCCTCCTCGCCTCCCCGGACCCCGCCACCGTCGCCGCAATCGCCCGTCCAGCCGCTTCTCCCACCTCAGCTCCACGCCGAGCAGCACACGTTGTGAGCTGGCGCCGGTTAAAAACAAAGAAAAATCTCAACAAAACAACAAAAACCAACCGGAAAAAAAAAAATAACCAACACCACAAGAATCTTGGTCTGGGGCACCCGGCGGAGACAGGGAAGTGAAGGCCGGGCTTGGGCTCGCCCCTCTCCTGTCCCGGTGCAGACTTGGGCATGGCGGGAGCGCGCCGGGGCAGCCGGACTTGGGCCCCAAGGAGGATTGTTTGTTGTTTTTTTTTTCCCCCACCTTTCGGTTTGGGCGGCGGGGGTTGAGGAGCGGATTCGGTGCTGACAGGACAGTGGGGCTGAGGTGGCGGACTCGTGTGCCAGGGCGGTCGGCAGATCGGATGCTTCTCCGGCTGCGCCTGGACTTTTCGGCTTGGCCCCGGACCCACCAAACCCACCTCACATCCCACAGGACATGGCCGGCGGCTCGCCCGGCGCTTTCTGGGGCTCGTCTGGCATGACCCCGACTCACCCAGCGTGGTCCAGCATGGCCCGGAGCTCGTCCGGTGCGCTGCAGTGCAGCCAGAGGCTCATCCAGCGTGGTCCGGTGCAGCCTGAGGCTGATCCAACGTGGTCCAGCATGCCCCAAGGCTCATCCAGCGTTGTCCGGCACAGCCTCAGGCTTCTTTGGTGCAGGCCAAAGCTCACCCGACATGGTCCAGCATGGCACGAGGCTCATCCAGCGTGGTCCAAGGCTCATCCAACGTGATCCGAGGCTCATCCAACGTGGTCCGGTGTAGCCCAAGGCTCATCCAGCGTGGTTGAAGGCTCATCTAACGTGGTCCAGTGCAACCTAAGGCTCATCCAGCATAGTTGAAGGCTCATCCAATGTGGTCCAGCATGGCCTGAGGCGCATCCACCATGGTCCAGTGTAGCCCAAGGCTCACCCAGAGTGGTCAAAGGCTCATCCAACGTGGTCCAGTGCAACCTAAGGCTCATCCAACGTGGTTGAAGGCTGATCCAACGTGGTCCGGTGCAGCCCAAGGCTCATCCGACACGGTCCAACACAGCACAAGGCGCATCCAGCACGGTTGAAGGCTCATCCAACGTGGTCTGGTGCAGCCCAAGGTTCATGCAGCATGGTTGAAGGCTCATCCAACATAGTCCAGTGCAACCTAAGGTTCATCCAGTGTGGTCGAAGGCTCATCCAATGTGGTCCAGCATGGCCTGAGGCTCATCCAACGTGGTTGAAGGCTTATTCAACATGGTCCGGTGCAGCCCAAGGCTCATCCAGCATGGTCGAAGGCTCATCCAACGTGGTCCAGTGCAACCTAAGGCTCATCCAACGTGGTCGAAGGCTCATCCAACGTGGTCCAGTGCAACCTAAGGCTCATCCAACGTGGTCCAGCATGGCCTGAGGCTCATCCAATGTGGTCCGGTGCAGCCCAAGGCTCATCCAGCGTGGTCCAACATGGTCCAAGGCTCATCCAGCGTGGCCTGGCTTAGCCCACGGCTCATCCACCGCAGCCCGGGGTTCACCCGACACGGCCCGGTGCAGCCCGAGCCTCGCCCGAGGTGACCCCCAGGCTCCTCCAACACCACCCAACGCAGCCCGCGAGTCGGACGATGAATCCCAGGACCTCATGGGGGGGGGACTCCCCCCTTTTCACCCCCCACCCCCCAAAAGCCTTCGCCCCCCCCAGTTCCCACCCCTCTCTGGGGATTTTTGGCATTAAGCACTTATCGGAGGCAGGGGTTGGGCCCGCCGCCCCCCATTTTCGGCTGGATTTGGGGTTTTTCTCCGGAAAAGCCGGTGCCGATTTGGCGCGGGGCAGTTTGGGTTGGGGGGGGGGTGGAAAGCCGGGATTTGGATGGCAGCGAGGACGCCTGGGGATTGGGGGTGGGGGGGGCGGTGGTGCCCGGATGCCTGGATCCCCCAGGAGCCCTCGGCCCCCTCCCAGTAACCGGAGTGGTTTTAAACTGGATTTTCACGGTACCGCTGGGAGAGCACGGGGAGGGCTCCCGCCGCCCCTCCTGGGTCTCTTCGCACTTTAAGA
>VZSC01008999.1:8538-30355 GCA_013398225.1 Steatornis caripensis | reverse complement strand
ATCGGTTCTGTCCTGGCCCAAACCAGGACACATGTCTAACTGCCCTTGTTTGGACTGCTTTCTTTCACAGAGCTGTTGCTTTGACACATGATGGCTGACATTTTTAGAAGTGAACACTGATTAAAGCTACATGAACTTGACCTTCAGACATACAAAATTCCTACAAATCATTTGTCTGATGGAGGTGCAGTTGCTCAGCACCAGTAAAGCTGAACTTTGTGGTGTCAGCACTCTGACACTAAGACAATGGTTTGTTGTTACATTTTGATCANTGACCTTCAGACATACAAAATTCCTACAAATCATTTGTCTGATGGAGGTGCAGTTGCTCAGCACCAGTAAAGCTGAACTTTGTGGTGTCAGCACTCTGACACTAAGACAATGGTTTGTTGTTACATTTTGATCATTTCACTTTTTCTTCTGTATCCAATTTTTTCCCCATTGGTGAGATTTCCATTTCTATTTTTGAGCGACTAAGCTGATCTGCATAAAAGCTTTTGGCTCACATTCTGTTGGCTGCTAGAAGTCAAAATATGGATGGCTGTGTGATTGTAATAAAAGAAGGGAAAGATAAAAGGTATAAATGACGGCATTGAATGAGCTGAAAAAGAAGAGCTGCTACAAGTTTTCCAGCACCTGACCTGAATTCTGTTTGATTTGCTATCTAGGAGTGGTCTTGGAGAAGAGAGTTAATTTTTCTGCTGGTTGTTTAGGTCATCTGACCATTTTATGAAAACTGGATCAGGACTCAGATAGCTCATTTAGTTTTCTGCTTATCTCAAATGCTTCTGCCAACAAATATTATCTGAATTGTTTGTTCATGAAAGATTTTACAAAGATCTTTTTTAAAAACTCATTTCAAAATCCTGCTGTAAAGGGCTGCAAAGGTTATGAGAGTTTGCTTTGACTCCCACTACCATTTCTTCATTGATCATCTAATTTTTGCCATTTAATAAATGTCTGTATAGCTGCAAGATGAAAGTTGGATTGATTCTAATCAACTTAGACTGAGGGTATTTCAGCAAAGCAAAGAAAACAAACATTGGTGTGACGTGAAATAAGCATGGAAGGAATATTAATCTACATAAAAATATGTTCTAGGAGTCCATGAAATAAATGGGGAAAAAAAGGAAAATAAAAGAGTTTTGTTGCATTAGGCATTTATTAAATGGTAAATTTCTCGGTTAATGACATTCAGCTGTGGGTAAGGGCTTCTAAATTCATATCCAAAATCCTTTCAAGCTGCAAAATACTCCACTTTGTGTCCACAGGCAGATAATTAAGTAGGGTGAGGAGAAGTGAAGAATTATGACCAAATTTAATTAATTAATGGACAGCTATTTTTACACTTCAGTCAAAAATGTAATGCAGCATGAAGCTACTCCCTTCAACTGGGATATTGATGGACACTGAACTTAGGTTTAAACTAGAAGTGATGCCTGTTTCAGAGAAGGTAGCAAATAAGAAATGCTTAAAAATGGAGCTGGCTCCTAGGAAGCCAACAAGTATAGAAAGCTAACCCTAATGAACAATTTGCAAGGAATAATGTGTTATTTTTTCTTTGCAACCTATGCACGAAAAAAGTGGGTTTTTCAATTCTTTCATTAATTGTAGTTGTTCAATGAATAGGCCTTACAATAAAACAACTCACATAGTCTGTGCATTGTAGACTATTCATTGCAAATATTTCTTTGCCCAATATTCATGCTTCACTATTTGAACTTACTGGTTATACTGTCTTAATTTCATAAATTTTTCTGACTCCCTTGAAGAAGAATGTTTTAACACGATGAAATTTTGTTTCCTACTTAAAAGGGCCATGGCATTTGTTTTTCATTAAGATTTGTGCAATGATTAAATCAAACCCATTAGAAGCCAAATACTTTCAAATCTACGTTCATCTCTAAAAGAAGAATAAATTTCCTTGAAAATGTCTCACAACAAGGTCTGCATTCTAGTTTAGTTTTATTTTGATGGAGAATACCCAACAAAGCTCTTCACACACAGCAAACCTCTCCTGTAGAGGAGAGATCGCTACATGTACAGTTTTGGTTCAAAGACTCTGTTTCCCAGTGACCTACAGCACAAACGCAGTGGCTTGTTCCGGCAGTCCCATGTGGACCAACATAAGTAGCTCCCCCCGGGATCAGAACTGACTGTGGTTAGAAGGGATTTCTTCCAGTTCTACTCCCTAATTACCACAAAGACCCAAACTGTAGGATACAAAGTCATGTTTCAGAGTTGGGTTTGTTAAGTGCTCCCCAAAACCACAAGCACTGCTACCAGCTTCTGGTTCCCTAGAATAACTCAAATTTAAAACAACCCATGATTTTTTTTTCAAAAATATTTGGTAATCCTTCATTTTAGAAAAGTTGAGTAAAGTACTGAGTAAAATGCAGTACCTAAAGATGTCTATCTTTTCCAAGGCATTCAGTAGAGTTGAAGAGAGGATGCTAGTGACCTCCTTACCAGAGAATGCAGCCAACACAGCATGTCGTGGTATGCATCATGCACACTTTGCACAGGAAACTGACAACAGCTCCTCTCATCTTCTGGCCTTATGCACTCCAAACAAAGACATGGCAAGGATGCTTCCTTTGCGATATTGCCCTTAGAACATATGGAACAGTGTAAGAACCACTCCCCAGGTTTCTTGGCCACCGGCTTTTTATTTCCATCTCAGCAGGGAAGATTAATGCTGTCACAGGATTGCACACTCTTCAAGGAGATTTTTATTGTGCTGAACTGAGCTTGTTCATACTGGGGCTACACAATACAACATGAACAAGCATCTCTGCTTGTCTTATTTCCATGTTGCACTAACAGTCAAAGTATTGAATCATAACAGAGAAAATGAGAAAGAGCTCTCTTTTTTAATTGCATTTCACCATGAAAGAAAAAAGTAAACCCAGAACTCACACTCAGCTCTTCAGAACTCAGCATGTCCTTGACTTCTAGGTGTCTTTCCAAATAAAACATTTTCAAATTTCATTACTTGTTTTCATATTATCAGGTGCATTATGCCTTCATTGGTTCATTTAAACCTTTGCACATTCTGCAGAGTCATTTTAATGTCATTTGATTTACCAGCCATTAAATCTCAAAGTGTGGAAGAAAAGGACAGCTCTGTTTGCTTTATCTGCAATATGTAAGTATAAAAGCTACAGAGAAGTTAAACAATAATTCAAAATTATGTCTAATCAGACAAAAGCAAAATCTCAAGGTGTTAACTCATGAACATCTCTAAAGTGCTTCATAAGAAATAGGAAGTGTAAGTAAACAAGAAGTGGACAATGAAACACAAGGCAAATAACAATGGTGTAAGGAGGAAACTGCCATTGTAGCATAGCCTGTAATCAAAAGGATTAAAACATTGACAAGAAAATATGTGATCTTTATCAAATATCCTTCAGTGACGTGTCTGTTGGGAAGGAAACCTTATATACAGCAAAACCAAATAAATCAATTCCAAATTCAAGTAGTTTGAATTAAAAACTCAAACCATGCTGTCTCATAATCTATTAATCATGTTCCACAGTTAACAAATGGTGAGGAAGAATGGCTTCAAACACTCTTTATCCCCTATTTCCCCTGGGACATACTAATGTAATCCTTTTAGGATGGCTAGGATGCAATGAAATAAATCCTGCTCCCTCTTCCATGAGTGCAGGAAAGGCCACGGTAACAGAGCAGGCAGTTCTTCACAATTGTTAATACCTGGACCAGAATATTCCCAACTGAAAATAAAATGGATCTCAATAGATATTTGTAGATCTAGCAAGCCCTTGAGAGAAGCATTTGGTATCAGAGGCATTGATTGGAAGCCTGTCTGTAAACTTATAACTGGGAAAATAAAAACCCAGTTAAGAGTAATAGTTATCTTGATTATTTCTCAATACACATCCTCAAGAAAACTTCACCAGCAGTGCCTTGAAGGAATATTAACATTGTTCACAAAAGAAACTTGTATGAAACTCTATGCTGCACTTCTGTAATACGGTATTTCATTTTTATCTGATTTAATTTATGTAATCAAGACAATAACTCCCTATGTTGATGCTTTATGGGAAGTATCAATTTGATTTGGCACCCACTGAAATCTAATGTCTTTCATATTTGTGATGCAGGAACAGTCCTGGAAAGTCTAATCCAGGCATTTATTTGTGGAAGTAGAGGTACAGGTCCATAACTTTAGACACCCAAGCTAGAAAACAAGGTGGTTAAGTTTTTAGCCTCTGCAGCAGAGAACCAATATCGAATTCTGCTGAGACAAATGCATTATGGATCTCAGGAGCTGCTCTGTGGACTCACTCACTGAGGCTAATCTGATTCCTGGTTGAAAGTAAACCTCGAGTAAAGAAAGATTTGGAAGGAAGGTGAGCAAATATCAAAGAACTATGCGCAGCAGTTCCATAATCTTATAACATTGATCTTTGAGGTATACATGACACAAAGAAGAAGGCTTCTAAATAAAATTCAATCTTAAAAGGTCATTTTAAAAGAATCTATTGAGGAGTTACTTAGACCAGTCTCTTCAAACTGGTAGAAAAAGTGTACGCCTGTAGTCTACCTCACCAGGCAGTGTGACAAGTAACTTGGATACTTTTTCTAGTCTCAGCCATCTTTAATTAATATTAGCAAATGATTCATTCCTTTGGTCACTGTGCATTGGAACCCATCCTGAGTGTGATAGTCATGACATGCATAATATCGTGAGTAAAGTACTGCACGGGAGTTTAATGGGCAGTTAGGGGAGAGTTTAGAAACAATAGAAGTAATATATGTCTAAGGGAATTATCACTGAGATGAGTGATTTTGCAATTTCTCCTCATGTAGGGACCATATTTTTTTAAAGATTGGAGATCCAAACGTTATTTCTGCATGCTTCAATACTGTGCATATCAAAAGCTTTATTTGTAGAGATCAGTTTTTATCTTAGCTCACATAAAAATCATCCTTGAAGAACATTCAGGCACACTATTTCAAAAAGAATCTTTGGACCTAAAATCTGCAAAGCTGTTATGTGCTCCCATTATTTTTATGTATTATATTAAATATGTCTTTAAGTGCTGTTCAGTAACCACTGGGTCCTCTCGCCATCTCATTGAGATGCTTTTTCAGAATCAACAGTAGAGAAAAAGTAATGTGAGCACAATATATTTGCCTGAGTATATATAATTATGTTTCCTTCTAGTTGCTTGATGTGGTGACTATTATAATTTACCACTTAGCTAGAGAGTTCTAAGACCAAAAAGTAAAAGCTTGTCTGCTTATAACTGATGTTCAGTTCTGTTTGAATGCATTCATTCTCTTTCCATCTTTCTGTAATATTCACCTTTCTCGTTTCCGTAATAACAATTACAATTATGTGGATTTTAATCTCATGATAAACTTGTACATAGGTGATAACAGCTGGACTAAGTAAGTGTAACGGTTTCCTTCTTGCAGCTAAAGAAGTTGCTGTAAGAACTTTTTAAGGGCATTGGTTTCCCTCTTGGTGTTGATTGCAGGTTTGATTGCAGTAGATACCTCTGGTGTTCACAGATGCAAAATGAAACGTTTATTACATATGTACAGGGAGCCATTTTTTCTAAAAATACTGACCATAACTCCAAGCTCACTGAAGGTCAGATTTTGCTGCCATTGGGTTTTGAGATGTTGAGTTTTGTTTTGTTTTTTAAAAGTTGGCAGAACAGGAAGATAAGAAAGTGGGCAGAATAATCTTTGTGGGCTCAATTGCAAACTCTTTTTCGTTGGTATGTATTGAGAGCAACTCCAAAAGACATTTTCATTTTAGTTGGTTTTCATCCATCTTATTTCTACCATGAAGTCCTGAATCTGTCTTGCTTTCTTTTAATTTCTGTGGTTTGTTCAGAGCAGAAACATTGCTAAGTCTCACTCTACGTAGGTCATGTTGCGCTGGGACAAACATCTTGTCTTCCCTGTAGTGAAGCTGAGAATATCTTAAGCTTCTTTATTTCCTTATGAAACAGAAGTTCAAAAGTTCATTTACATAGACTTCAGCTGTGGTGAGGAAGAAAGGGGAAAGTCCTCAAGAGACAAATGGTGTAACAATGAGAAACTCAAAGACAGCCATGTCTAAAGGATAACTCCTTTTAATTAGGCCAAGATTAAAGCTTTTCATCTCTCTGTCTTTGGAGGTGTGGATATGCAAGCCTTTTGAGTAATCTTAAAAAACTGATAATGGAGGAGACAGATCTGAAATCTGTATGTTTTGTTGGTAAGAGAATTTGGGAAGTTTATTTCAGCCCAAATAGTCACAGAATTTGTGGTGTAAAATTGCATTCTGCATTGCTGATACTTAAAATAATGCCTAAGAAAATATTATTTGGAATTGATATAGAAGAAAATCTTTGCATTTAGTTCATCTACATTCCAAAATTTTCTTCTTTTGTAATAATTGACTTTCTATTTGGAGTAATCTTTGAATCTGGGCATCTGTTACGAGGGGCAACAATTAGCTCTCTCTAATTGTAAGAAAAGCTCTGGGTCTCCTGTTGATTACCATCTCAACAAGTTTTTATTGTTAAGGTAAAACTAGACTCCATCTAGTTTTGACCTTACCTGGATCCTATATACAATGATCCTTCATTCACAGTATTCCCCCTGTGATGCAAGCCTTATGGCCCCTCTTCATTACTTTCCAATTTCTGTACTTTGAACTCTTTTCCTACCACATACACTGACTACTTAAAGCTGGAGTGAAACACAATGACGATGATCTAAACCAGCAAAAAACATTCTTTTTTCAGGAGGAAGTGTTTCCCCTTGTTTAATGAAAGGTCAGATCAGATGATTATAATAAGCTCTTCTGTCCCAAAAATCTCTAAATTAAGCCGTGTACTTACTGTTGGAACAGCATGCTGTGCTACGAGATCTTGTAATTGAGAGCTCTTCCTTAAATAACAGATGAAATAGATGATTACTATGGAGAACCAGAAGTCACTCATGTAGGCAGCCAATGAGAACCCTCATTTATTTTATATGTATGTCACTTATAGTCCTCTTTTTCGTTGTTGCACTTAAGAAGAGGGCAATATATGGCAGATGATTATATATAATTGAAACATTTCCTGTGCTGACCTTGTGCTGTTGACAAATTGTGACACTGGCACAGCAGATATTTCTGCTTGCCCATACGTGATTAATACGGCTATTTCTGGTTTCACTTTAATCCTTTCTACACAGTAAAACTGTGTGTTCTGTCTCATTTACGTGGGCTGTTTAGCCTAGATTCATTCAGACTGAGTTCTAAAGCTGAAAATCTGGGACTTGTTATTTTTTGTTAACTGTAAACACAATAGAAAATGTTATATGTTTGGGAAAGATGAGTCTTTATGTGGCACATCTTCAGTGTTGGTGGAATATAGTGAACATATGTGCACCATTAAATTACAAAGAAAGTAATATTTTGGACAGACAATTAACCATAGAAGGTTGGTCAGGCAAACTTCGCCATAAGCTCATACCCATAGCTAACAACTCCATGCTTGAAGTAACAGGCTTTGTACACATATCAAAAGTGGACATTTTGCCTCGGTTATGTTAACAGGACACAGCAAGAAAGATCATATTTCTTCCATAAATGCCCCAGTAAGTTGCCTAACTTAAAAGAGAAAAGAGTATTTCACAAAACAGTACTTTTTTTTTTTTTGCACAGAGTGGTTTTATTGTCTCAATCATTTCACATTCTGTAACATATAAAGATCCAATTGTAACACATTAACATTAATTTTCCCTGGTAATAGTGCAGAAATATAGTCTGAACCATGTTCTGATCACACAGACACAGCACGCATGAATCCTCAGGATAAGCAATGAATTAAGTTGTAAACAATCCCAAGTTTATCAATGAAACTACCCTGGCAATAGTGTATCATGGAAAGAAGGAGACAGTGATACTACAGTTCATTAGAGAGAATGGTTCTGTACTGAGAAAACACTACAAGTGAGGCTTGTATTTAATGTATACTTCATTTTAGAACAGAATTGCAATCTATTCGTCATTACCCACTTGGCTATTGCTTAATTCACATCAGCTAATGTCTAATTCCACTTTTTCTCGAGAATGTCAGATCTCATTTTTCCCCTGAAAACTGGCTGTAATCAGAAGGGGCTGAGGAATCCAGTCTCAGTGATGGGCTGTGTAATTCCAGAACATTGTTTTGGAGTCTTCTGTAATTACAGTAACTAGCTGCTCTTTTTTTCCTCTCAGCAGGTATCATTGTTGGTCATTTCTTGTTCTTCTTGTTTATTACTTCTGTTGACAGTGAATTGTGCCAAATTTCAACCTCGGTCACATCAGAGTGGTTTTGTTCTACCATGAATTTAACAGAGTGATACTGATATAGAGGGAGAAAGATCCAGTCCCGAACTACGGATCTTTTCCAGGCCAAAGATGACAATATGTGAATATCTGAGGGCAATTGAGCAAGTGACAAAGAAAATTATAAAAACTAGCACCTTTGGGAGCAAACTGGAAATCTCTGCAGAAAATATGAGGGATAGAAAAGAAAGATCTGTTTGTATGGAGACAAGACTAGTTGTTCTTTTCTTTACGCAATTTAAAGGAATCTTTTGTAGGCATCATTTGTGCTGTATATCTTTCTTATCTTACTATATTCAGCTTTGTTTGTTTAATATCTGCTCAGCAACTGACTGACTTTATTTATCTTCATTCCCCTATATAGTCTCTGTAATAATCCTTTGATATTATTTATCTTTGTTTGACTTAATGTTTCCTTAGCAGTTTTCCTCTGACGTTCATCTTCATTCTCCAAATATCCACCAAGCAGTAGTTGTCTGACATCGCTCAGCCTAGATCTTCTCACTCGTAGTCACAGTAGTTGCCTGAAGCCATTCTTCTTCATTTGCTTACTACCCAACCAACCGTCTCGTAGCATCACTTATGTGCATTGAAAGTGATCATCTAACAGAGTTCAATGTCTTTTCACTTCCCAGTACATCTAGCAGTCATCATCTGGTACCATTTGCTTCAGTCTTCAGGAGTGCTCCAGGATTACTCGTCTTTATCCCAGATCCTTCAGTGGGCAATCTAGTAGAGCCCTGCCTCAGGCTGCCCTGCTGTGCCAGGGGACATTCCTGCTCTGGATGTGCCACCTTGGATTTCCACATCTACTGGATTTTCTGCTGCGAAATCAGCAGGTCTGATTCTGTTACATGGACTCTTTGAAATGTGTATTATCCTTGTTAAAAAACCTACATGTGGAATAAGGAATCAGGTTCCTACAAAACAAAATTACTTCAAATGTTAACCATCATTCACAAATGCCTGTATGAAACAACTGAGGGGCTTGAGACAGAAGCGTAAGAGGCGTTGATGAGATCTTGGATCTTTGTTAGGTTTCTCACATAGCTTGAATATAAAGAAAATGAATGTAAATATTCCCAGTCTCACAAGAGATCTAACCAAACCCCACCATCAACGGATGCAAAGTGCCATGAGATTTTCTGAGAGAAAGTTCTGCCGTGGAGCTCAGCACCAGACCTTGACCAAAACCTCACAGAAATGTAGGGAAACTATCTAATGGGCTTCCCTCTGTTACGAGTCTGTCTCTGGCTTTTTCTTCCTTGAGCTGTTTCCACTCACGGAGTATTTTTAAATTCTTCTGAAATATTTCATACTGGGTTTTGTATTAGGTCCAGAGTGTCACCATTTTACAAAAGAAAACAGGAAAAAGTGGCTTTAAATCTGGTTTAATTATGTGCATGCAATTTTGACGTTTGTTCCCACATATCACGAAAAACCTGAAACATTTATTCTGCATAAAAGGGTTTTAAGGATAAGAAACTCAATTGTAAGAAATCTTGAATTCTCAGATTTAAAACTCAAGATAAGGATCAAGAATTATTTTCAGATAGTATTTTTCCTTTTAACAAAAACATTTTGGAGAGATGTCATAAACAGATGCATTGTTAAAGAGATCCCACATTACCAGCTTTAAATATTCAGTTTTTCGGTTTTTAAAACTTTAACTGCTCATCTTGAACTCAAACTAAGAATCAAACATTACTAAATACAGTTTTATAGATTGAAAACCTGAATTGTTCTTGAAGTTTAATTTAAATCTTCTGCAATCTTATCAGTAGTATTTACATTAGGACAAAAAACCCTACATTTTTTTAATTCATGCCTTAAAAGAGGACTAAGGTTTTTAACCAGGAAAAAGAGCCCTTCTGAAAAACAGATGTTATCCGTTCTTCTTTGTCCAGCAAAGAGTGGTATTTTCTGCCTGACTCTGGTGCCTGTGTTTGGACTCACATAACTAAAACACCATGCATCTTTTTGAAAATTTTGAATTTTATGTCCTATTTCAGCCAAGAGCACAATTTCACACACTGAAGTTCTCTAAGTCAAAACCTGTTCTCTCTTTTTCTTTTTCTTCTTCTTCTGCTTTTAGACAAGCTTAACACATTCTTTCTAAATTAAACACAAGCTTGGGAAAACAGAAGGTTTATCAAACGCTAACAAAAGGTGACTGTGAGTTGGAGAGTGTGTCAAGACATGCCAACGTTTGCTGCAACACCACACAGGGCTTCTGTGAAACTTCTGATATTACGGAAGTGACAAACTGGCCAGGGGTCACCCTGGGAAAAGGAGGGGGAGAGCTAACTTGGCCTCGGTTTGTGGATACCCGCACTGCATGCTGCTGCCTCTTCCCAGCTCAAGGATGCAGCTCCCCTCTCTGTAGTTCTGTAGCGGGAAGGATTGAGTGACAAATGCATGCGTCAGGGGCAGGAAAGAAATTGTCATCTTTATTAAGTGGTGGGAAATGTGCTACAATGAAGCCTGCAAATGGCCACTTGAATCTGTGCATATAACACTATGTGCTTTCACATTAGGAGAGATCAAGGTAAACTGTTGGTTTCTCCCTTGTTTTTTCTTTTTTTTTTCTTTGGGAACAGTGATACTTTAAAGAATCTAAGCTGAACTCAACCTTAACATCTATTAAACAAATGAGATTATACTAAACTGGGATTATTTTGATATTCAGAAATGGAAATATAACAAATAAACTAATATAAAATAATACCAACTCCACCTGAAAACAGATCCTGAGCCCAAATTTTATAAGAAAATTGGGTCTTGAGGAGGATGCTTCAATTCCAATCAAACTTTGGATCCAGACTTCATAAATGTTCTGCTTTTTACATGGCATAAACTGTATTGTCTACATTTGGAAAAATTATTACAATGAGAAAAGATGCAGAGCAGTATGCAGTCTTCTCTACTCTCACGCAGGCAGAATAACTTTGCAGTCTTGTTCGTGTATTTCTTTGAAGAATTGTGCCTGTTAATTAGTTGTATAGAAATGCTATAGAAGTGCCATGGGGCAAAGACCATGCTAATCAAAATTAGAAAGGTGGGATTTTAAACCTATTACTAGCCCCTAGCCCCAAATAATCAATGAATGTAATAACACAGGTCACGAGACGGGGAAGGCCTTCACAGGACTGCGCCTGCTAGCACAGTCAATTATATCATACAGCTCTGTGCATAAACACCTCAGCATTTACACATAGGGCTTTTTGTTATTACCGAGGTGATTTCAAAAGGTCTTTCCCTATTTAATAGCTACCAGACTGCTTTTTTTCCCACTTTCGAGGTCCTGAATTGTAAATTAATTTGTAATTAAGTATCAGTGAGATTGCTCCTGAAGAAATGCCGCTTCCACTGTCTTTCTGTTATGTTCTCTATTCTCAAGGTCTGTGTTTCCATTGGACCATGAAAAATACATAAGCTTGTACATGGTTATCAGTATTTGCCCTTAATAAGGATGAGTCCTCAGATAGGAAAAACCAGTAGAAACTTATTAAAGTTTTTACCAAATAAGTTTATAAATGGGTTAATAACTCATAAAGGAGTAAATAAACAGTAAGTTTGCATCTGTACTCATTAAGAGTCTGCTCAAAAGAAGGCACTCCCACTGGCATAAATAAATGTATTACTGAGTCACACTAGTGAAATAAAAATAGGCATTTTAAGTCCACTGTAGTTTACTAAATGCTGGCTCTATGTCCCACCCTGTTATTATAAACTTTTTACTTAGTGGGAATATTTGTAAATATTTAACCGGAAATGTGTATGTCTAAAGTGGCTCAGCTCTTCGTTTACTCGGGGCTCTAACACAGTAGGTCTGTAATTACACAGCCAAAAAAAAATGTTTTTTTGCAAGAATCTCCCTTTGAGAATGTTTTGGGGTTTATTGTCTTATATTGCACCACAATCAAATGCATTCAAATGTATTTTATTAAAGCTACCAAAAATTCCTGTAACTTTTTTATGTGCTACATAAATACAGTATGCACAGCGGTCTTCAATACATCATATACTTTTATTTTAACATAAAAATATCTGTAGAAATTCTGGAAAGATTTTGAGTTGCACAGCATGCAGTACGTGATGCACTGGGGCATCAGGGACAGTGTCTGGGGTTACAGCTCCGCCAGAGCAGACAGTGCTAGCCAGGAGACTTAAAACCCTCCTAAGGAATTGTGGAGCTAAAAGTAGATGGTGCCAGATGGAAAATGAGGGCGACTCCATGCCCCGCTCCACCTGCTTCTAGTCATCTCTAGGACAATATGGCAAAACTGCCTGCGGCTGGCTGAATCCAAGAGGCGGATATTGGTAAAAACATGTCCATGCTTCTTCTGTAGAGAACAACACTACATGCCTGCAGGAAGTTTTGAAGGTGTAAGCATGATATACGGATTACTGCTGTCTCTGTCTTGTGCCAGATATGGAGCACCAGGAGAACTCAGCCCCTGAGGATGGTCCCATGCAGCCCGTGAAGAGCCAGAACTTGGTAAGGGTGGCTGCCCCGCTGCTACCTTGTCCCCTAGAAATCTGTGTGTCATCAAGAGAAAGGTAAGAGCTGCTTGTCCATACAGGCATAAAAATCCCTGAGGGATGGGTTGTGGGGTCCAAACGCTCATGGGGAAGGAAAGATCCATAGGGGTCAGGGCCATGTTGTGCACTAGATTCCCCAAGACTAACAGGAGGCTTCACGTCTAGCAGCTTTTACAGAAAGGCAGCTTTTAGACATAAATGAAAGAGCTCGAAGAACCAGTGCCAGAGCTACAGAAAAACAAAAAGAACCTTGATGTAGCCCTAAATGCCTATGTGTAAATAGCTGCTCTGTGGCCAATGTCACCGTGAAATCCTACCATGTCTGTGCTCTGATATGAACTTGACAGGCTGAGATATATCTGCTAGTTCTGCTTTTGCTATGCAGGTTTCTTGGTAGCTTATGGACATTCATAAACCAAGGACTGCGGGCATGCCCATTCTTCCCAGCTTCCTGTTACTTAGATTTCCTCCTGTATTCACCACATACCCGTGCCATGAACAGAACAGTGTACAAAGAAGCAGCTCATCATCCATCAGTAAAAGCCACCTCTTTTTCATCTGCACCGTCTGCCCGGTGATTTTCAGTTCTCCTAGCATGCACCCCTTGAAGCAGATGAGACAGACATGTGCCCGTTTACATGAAGGGCTTGAATTTGAGTTCCAAAAATAGGTTGCTCTTTGTTTGATCATGCCTGCATATCTATCAGAGGCAAAGGCACAGAGCCTGCCCTGGCCAGAGTGGGCACAAAGGAGCTCGGGTCAATAAGGAGGCAGCAATATTCTTGGAGTGCTCCATTGCATTCAGCTACATGCTTTTCTTACAAGTTCCTGCTTCCCAGGGACGTTTCTGGCAAGTTTCATTTTGCAAGCTTTACTATATTTTATTTATCTTAAGAAAAAGCCAGGGTAAGAGGTCACCCACTGGGATCTTTTGAACTGATGCTTTCCAAACTGCAAGTGCCTTGAAAATTATTCTCAAAATATTTTCTGCAGTTCTTCATACCAAGAAAAATATTAGTACTGGAAATATTTGAAACATAAATGAGTGTCTTTTAGATACAGACAAGTATTAGCTTTTTTCAATGGTCTGTTGTATTATGATAAATATTCTTTAGTCCTTGTTCAAGGACAGCATGATTATGTGAAATTTTCCCTCTTAGTGATTCCATCTGTGAATTTCAGCATTTAAAAACACTATTTAGCATTCAGAAGGCTTGCTAATCTTCCTTACATTCCATTCACCTCTACTGCGTGGTGATTTAGTGGGTGGAAGACCACCTCCCCCTGGAAATCCTTACTTTTCCAAACTGCCTCCCACTGCCCGCTGCGCTCACAGCTGATTGCAGCTCCCTGTGGCAGGACAAATATACTGTGAATTCTCAAAAACTTTCACAAATGCATACTCAGCCTGCAAGTAAGGACATGTCGCAACTAGAGGTTTAAAATCCAATTGAGCCACCTCTGTGCTGGTTCATGGGCCCTTATCCCATGTGTCTCCCTGGAACAGGGAGGTAAACCCCTTAGCAGCTCACCCATGTGCCAGTCAAAATGGAGTCATCATTCCCTGAATATCAGCATCTTTCTAGGTAAGCAACCTGTTTTCATAAGAGTATAGGATTCATTCTTCTGGTTTCTGCTGTGTTTATATTTATGCAGTTGATCAAATGTTCTCCTCTTGCCTTCAATGGAGCATCTCTCGAGCAAAACTGCATGGCAGCAGACGAACACGTAGGCCTCTATGTTCTGTAGGAGAGGCAGTAAGCACAGTGTTGGTGGATACCTGCAAGCATTTCAAAGGGGCCTTTAAGGGACACGTAAGCTTTCTGCCCTAGCATACTTGATGTGGGAGCAGTCGTCAGACGTTCGCCTTCAATGGAGCCGCTCTCGTGAAAAAATTCACGGCCGCAAAAGAACACATCGGATTCAACATTCTGTAGGTGAGGCAGTAAGCCCAGTGTTGGTGGGTCCCTGAAAGCATTTCCAAGGGGCCTTTAAGAGACATGCAACCTTTCAGTCCTAGGATACTTGATGTGGGAGCAGTCGTCAGACGTTTGCCTCCAAGGGAGCCATTGAGAAGCAAAATTGCACGGCCGCAGATGAACACGTCGGCCTGTATGTTCCTTAGGTGAGGCCATAAGCGCAGTGTTGGTGGGTCCCTGAAAGCATTTCCAAGAGGCCTTTAAGGGACATTCAAGCTTTCCGCCCTAGGATACTTGATGTGGGAGCAGTTGTCAGACGTTCGCCTCCAATGGAGCCGTTGTGAAGCAAAATTTCACGGCCGCAGGCGAACACCTAGGCCTCCATGTTCCGTAGGTGTGGGCATAAGCCCAGTGTTGGTGGGTCCCTGAAAGCATTTCCAAGAGGCCTTTATGGGACACGAAACATTTCAGTCCTAGGATACTTGATGTGGGAGCAAACGTCAGATGTTCGCCTTCAATGGAGTCGCTCTTGAGCAAAACTGAACAGCCGCAGACAAAAACTGTGGGCTCTACATTCCGTAGGTGAGGATGTAAGTGTAGTGTTGATGGGTCCTGGAAAGCATTTCCAAGGGAACTTTATGGGACACGCAAGCTTTCCCCCCTAGCATACTTGATGTAGGAGCAGTCGTGAGACGTTCTCCTTCAATGGAGCCGGTCTGGAGCAAACAGCAAGGCCGCAGACGAACACGTCGTCCTCTATGTTCCGTAGGTGAGGCCGTAAGCGCAGTGTTGGTGGGTCCCTGAAAGCACTTCCAATGGGCCTTTAAGGGACACGCAAGCTTTCAGCCCTAGCATAATTGATGTGGGAGCAGCCGTCAGACGTTCGCCTTCAATGGAGCCCCTCTTGAGCAAAACTGAACAGCTGCAGACACAAACTGCGGGCTCTACATTCCGTAGGTGAGGCCGTAAGCGCAGTGTTGGTGGGTCCCTGAAAGCATTTCCAAGGAGCCTTTAAGGGACACGCAAGCTGACAGCCCTAGTATACTTGAGTAGTGTCAGATGTTCGTATTCAATGGAGCCTCTCTCATGCAAAAATTCACGGCCGTAGACGAACATGTCGGACTCTACGTTCCATAGGTCAGGACGTAAGCCCAGGGTTTTGTTGCTCCCTGAAAGCATTTCCAAGGGGCATTTAAGGGACACGCAGGCTTTCAGACCTAGGATAATTATGTGGGAGCCATCGTCAGAAGTTCACCTTCAATGGAGCCTTTGTGAAGCAAAATTTCACGGCCGCAGAAGAACAAGTCAGCCTCTACGTTCCATAGGTAAGGACGTAAGCGCAGTGTTGGTGGGTCACCGAAAGCATTTCCAAGGGGCCTTTAAAGGACACGCTAGCTTTCCACAATAGGATACTTGATGTGGGAGCAGTCGTCAGACGTTCGCATTCAATGGAGCAGGTCTCGAGAAATACTGCACGGCAGCAGACGAATACGTTGGCCTCTACATTCCGTAGGAGAGGCCATAAGCCCAGTGTTGCTGGGTCCCTGAAAGAATTTCCAAGGGGCCCTTAAGGAACATGCAAGCTTTCTCGCCCTAGGATACTTGATGTGGGAGCAGTCGTCAGATGTTCGCCTTCGATGGAGCCGCTCTTGAGCAAAACTGGACAGCCGCAGACAAAAACTGTGGGCTCTATATTCCGTAGGTGAGGATGTAAGTGCAGTGTTGATGGGTCCATGAAAGTATTTCCAAGGGGACGTTAAGGGACACGCAAGCTTTCAGCCCTCATATACTTGATTTGGGAGCAGTGTCNCCATCTGTGAATTTCAGCATTTAAAAACACTATTTAGCATTCAGAAGGCTTGCTAATCTTCCTTACATTCCATTCACCTCTACTGCGTGGTGATTTAGTGGGTGGAAGACCACCTCCCCCTGGAAATCCTTACTTTTCCAAACTGCCTCCCACTGCCCGCTGCGCTCACAGCTGATTGCAGCTCCCTGTGGCAGGACAAATATACTGTGAATTCTCAAAAACTTTCACAAATGCATACTCAGCCTGCAAGTAAGGACATGTCGCAACTAGAGGTTTAAAATCCAATTGAGCCACCTCTGTGCTGGTTCATGGGCCCTTATCCCATGTGTCTCCCTGGAACAGGGAGGTAAACCCCTTAGCAGCTCACCCATGTGCCAGTCAAAATGGAGTCATCATTCCCTGAATATCAGCATCTTTCTAGGTAAGCAACCTGTTTTCATAAGAGTATAGGATTCATTCTTCTGGTTTCTGCTGTGTTTATATTTATGCAGTTGATCAAATGTTCTCCTCTTGCCTTCAATGGAGCATCTCTCGAGCAAAACTGCATGGCAGCAGACGAACACGTAGGCCTCTATGTTCTGTAGGAGAGGCAGTAAGCACAGTGTTGGTGGATACCTGCAAGCATTTCAAAGGGGCCTTTAAGGGACACGTAAGCTTTCTGCCCTAGCATACTTGATGTGGGAGCAGTCGTCAGACGTTCGCCTTCAATGGAGCCGCTCTCGTGAAAAAATTCACGGCCGCAAAAGAACACATCGGATTCAACATTCTGTAGGTGAGGCAGTAAGCCCAGTGTTGGTGGGTCCCTGAAAGCATTTCCAAGGGGCCTTTAAGAGACATGCAACCTTTCAGTCCTAGGATACTTGATGTGGGAGCAGTCGTCAGACGTTTGCCTCCAAGGGAGCCATTGAGAAGCAAAATTGCACGGCCGCAGATGAACACGTCGGCCTGTATGTTCCTTAGGTGAGGCCATAAGCGCAGTGTTGGTGGGTCCCTGAAAGCATTTCCAAGAGGCCTTTAAGGGACATTCAAGCTTTCCGCCCTAGGATACTTGATGTGGGAGCAGTTGTCAGACGTTCGCCTCCAATGGAGCCGTTGTGAAGCAAAATTTCACGGCCGCAGGCGAACACCTAGGCCTCCATGTTCCGTAGGTGTGGGCATAAGCCCAGTGTTGGTGGGTCCCTGAAAGCATTTCCAAGAGGCCTTTATGGGACACGAAACATTTCAGTCCTAGGATACTTGATGTGGGAGCAAACGTCAGATGTTCGCCTTCAATGGAGTCGCTCTTGAGCAAAACTGAACAGCCGCAGACAAAAACTGTGGGCTCTACATTCCGTAGGTGAGGATGTAAGTGTAGTGTTGATGGGTCCTGGAAAGCATTTCCAAGGGAACTTTATGGGACACGCAAGCTTTCCCCCCTAGCATACTTGATGTAGGAGCAGTCGTGAGACGTTCTCCTTCAATGGAGCCGGTCTGGAGCAAACAGCAAGGCCGCAGACGAACACGTCGTCCTCTATGTTCCGTAGGTGAGGCCGTAAGCGCAGTGTTGGTGGGTCCCTGAAAGCACTTCCAATGGGCCTTTAAGGGACACGCAAGCTTTCAGCCCTAGCATAATTGATGTGGGAGCAGCCGTCAGACGTTCGCCTTCAATGGAGCCCCTCTTGAGCAAAACTGAACAGCTGCAGACACAAACTGCGGGCTCTACATTCCGTAGGTGAGGCCGTAAGCGCAGTGTTGGTGGGTCCCTGAAAGCATTTCCAAGGAGCCTTTAAGGGACACGCAAGCTGACAGCCCTAGTATACTTGAGTAGTGTCAGATGTTCGTATTCAATGGAGCCTCTCTCATGCAAAAATTCACGGCCGTAGACGAACATGTCGGACTCTACGTTCCATAGGTCAGGACGTAAGCCCAGGGTTTTGTTGCTCCCTGAAAGCATTTCCAAGGGGCATTTAAGGGACACGCAGGCTTTCAGACCTAGGATAATTATGTGGGAGCCATCGTCAGAAGTTCACCTTCAATGGAGCCTTTGTGAAGCAAAATTTCACGGCCGCAGAAGAACAAGTCAGCCTCTACGTTCCATAGGTAAGGACGTAAGCGCAGTGTTGGTGGGTCACCGAAAGCATTTCCAAGGGGCCTTTAAAGGACACGCTAGCTTTCCACAATAGGATACTTGATGTGGGAGCAGTCGTCAGACGTTCGCATTCAATGGAGCAGGTCTCGAGAAATACTGCACGGCAGCAGACGAATACGTTGGCCTCTACATTCCGTAGGAGAGGCCATAAGCCCAGTGTTGCTGGGTCCCTGAAAGAATTTCCAAGGGGCCCTTAAGGAACATGCAAGCTTTCTCGCCCTAGGATACTTGATGTGGGAGCAGTCGTCAGATGTTCGCCTTCGATGGAGCCGCTCTTGAGCAAAACTGGACAGCCGCAGACAAAAACTGTGGGCTCTATATTCCGTAGGTGAGGATGTAAGTGCAGTGTTGATGGGTCCATGAAAGTATTTCCAAGGGGACGTTAAGGGACACGCAAGCTTTCAGCCCTCATATACTTGATTTGGGAGCAGTGTCAGTTATTCGCATTCAATGGAGCCGCTCTCGTACAAAATTTCAGGGCCGCAGACGAACACGTCTGCCTCCAAGTTCCGTAGGTGAGGCGGTCAGCCCAGTGTTGGTGGGTCCCTGAAAGCATTTCCAAGGGGCCTTTAAGGGACACGCAAGCTTTCAGCCCTAGCTTACTTGATGTGGAAGCAGCCTTCAGACGTTCGCCTTCAATGGAGCCCCTCTTGAGCAAAACTGCACACCGCAGACAAAAACTGCAGGCTCTACATTCTGTACGTGAGGCCGTAAATCCAGTGTTGGTGAATCCCTGAAAGCATTTCCAAGGGGCCGTTAAGGGACATGCTAGCTTTCAGCCTTGGCATACTTGATGTTAGAACGGTAGTCAGATGTTCACCTTCTAAGGAGCGGGTCTCGAGGAAAACTGCACGGCCGCAGACGAAAATGTCGGCCTCTCCGTTCCGTAGGTGAGGCCGTAAGCGCAGTGTTGGTGGGTGCCTGAAAGAATTTCCAAGGGGCCTGTAAGAGACACGCAAGCTTTCAGCCCTAACATACTTGATATGGGAGCAGTCGTCAGACGTTTACCTTCAATGCAGCCACTCTCGAGCAAAATTACTCGGCCACAGTGAAACATGTCGGCCTCTACGTTCTGTAGGTGAGGCCGTAAGCGCAGTGTTGGTGGGTCCCTGAAAGCATTTCCATGGGGCCTTTAAGGGACAGGTACATTTTCAAACTAGGATACTTTATGTGGGGGCAGTCATCAGACGTTCGCCTTCAATGGAGCCACTGTCGAGAAAAATTGCATGGCCGCACATGAACACGTTGGCCTCTAAGTTCCGTAGGTGAGGCCGTAAGCGCAGTGTTGGTGGGTCCCTGAAGGCATTTCCAAGGGTCCCATAAGAGACATGCAAGCTTTCAACCCTAACATACTTATTTGGGAGCATTGTCAGATGTTCGCATTGAATAGAGCCGCTCTGGTGCAAAGCTTCAGGGCCGCAGACGAACACGTCTGCCTCCACGTTCTGTAGGTGAGGCCGTAAGCGCAGTGTTGGTGGGTCCCTCAAAGCATTTCAAACCGGCCATTAAGGGACACGCAAGCTTTCAGCCCTAGCATACTTGATGTGGGAGCAGCCTTCAGACGTTCGCCTTCAATGGAGCCCCTCTTGAGCAAAATTACACGGCCACAGACGAACACGTCTGATTCTACATTCCGTAGGTGAGGCAGTAAGCCCAGTGTTTGTGGGTGCCTGAAAGCATTTCCAAGGGGCCTTTATGGGACACGCAAGCTTTCCGCCCTAGGATACTTTATGTGGGGGCAGTCATAAGACGTACGCCTTCAATGGAGCCACTGTTGAGAAAAATTGCATGGCCGTGCATGAACACGTCGGCCTCTACGTTCTGTAGGTGAGGCAGTAAGAGCAGTGTTGGTGGGTCCCTGAAAGCTTTTCCAAGAGGCCTTTATGGGACACGCAAGCTTTCCTCCCTAGGATACTTGATGTGGGAGCAGTCATCAGACGTTCGCCTTCAATGGAGCCGCTCTTGAGCAAAACTGCACACCGCAGACAAAAACTGCAGGCTCTACTTTACATAGGTGAGGCCGTAAGCCCAGTGTTGGTGTGTCCCTGTAAGGATTTCCAAGGGGGCTTTATGGGACACGCAAGCTTTCCGCCCTACGATACTTGATGTGGCGGCAGTAGTCAGACGTTCGCCTTCAATGGAGCTGTTGTGAAGAGAAATTGCACGGCCGCAGGCACACACGTCAGCCTCTATGTTCCGTAGGTGAGACCCCAAGCCCAGTGTTGGTGGGTCCATAAAAGCATTTCCAAGGGGCCATTAAGGGACACGCTAGCATTCAGCCTTGGCATACTTGATGTGTGAGCAGTAGTCAGACGTTCACATTCTAAGGAGAGGTTCTCGAGGAACACTGCATGGCAGCAGACGAACAAGTCGGCCTCTCTGTTCCGTAGGTGAGGTCATAAGGCCAGTGTTGTTGGGTGCCTGAAAGCATTTCCAAGGAGCCTTTAAGGAACACGCAAGCTTTGCGCCCTAGGATACTTGATGTGGGAGCAGTCGTCAGACGTTCGCCTCCAATGAAGCCACTGTTGAGCAAAATTGCACGGCCGCAGACGAACACGTCCGCGTCTACTTTCCGTAGGTGAGGACGTAAGCCCAGTGTTGGTGGGTCCCTGAAAGCATTTCCAATGGGCCTTTTGGGACTCGCAATCTTTCCCCCCAAGCATACCTGATGTGGGAGCAGTCGTCAGAAGTTCGCCTTCAATGGAGCCAATATCGAGCAAAATTACACGGCCACAGACGAAGACGTCAGCCTCTACGTTCTGTAGGTGAGGCAGTAAGCCCAGTGTTGGTGGGTGCCTGAAAGCATTTCCAAGGTCCCTTTATGGGACACGCAAGCTTTGCGCCCTAGGATACTTGATGTGCGAGCAGTCGTCAGACGTTCGCCTCCAATGAAGCCACTGTTGAGCAAAATTGCACGGCCGCAGACGAACACGTCCGCGTCTACTTTCCGTAGGTGAGGACGTAAGCCCAGTGTTGGTGGGTCCCTGAAAGCATTTCCAATGGGCCTTTTGGGACTCGCAATCTTTCCCCCCAAGCATACCTGATGTGGGAGCAGTCGTCAGAAGTTC
>VZSC01008998.1:33473-51249 GCA_013398225.1 Steatornis caripensis | reverse complement strand
CAGCTCACTGCTTAACTGCTGCAAATTAAGCTCAAATTTGTCTATCATTACTAGCTCTGTACTTATCCATGCAATTCAATCTGATATGTAACACCTGATTCAACAAGGGCTCCACAATGTTTTTATCTTTATACATGACTGATTTACTAGAAAATTACATGTTGAACTTATACAATGTCAAGTTCTTTCCAGCATAAACAAGTATTTACTGGAATAGCTTTCTGCTAGCCTTCAGGCAAATACCTGTCATGTGTCCCATTCTCAGCAGGATTTGGCCTGTTGTGACTGTATAGCAAAAAAAAAAAAAAACCCAACAACTTTTACAACAGGGAGAAAATTAAAGAAAGAGTTGTCATGACAGATATTACAGGTAACGAAGATATACTTCAAAATACAAAAACAATAGACAGGTATATAATCTTACCATTAAAGCATGAATGTCACCTGAATTGTTAACACAAGTTGCTTCTTACAGCAAGGTATTTTTGTCTCCTTAAACAAACAAGAAAAACCCAGTCACATATCAATGTTATGGTACCATTTTAAAGTCTGCAGGGAAATCTGGGAACACAATAAGGGCAACCCCAGAGGATTACAAAACAGTCAAGAGACTGACAGTTCCTAAGATATTGTACAACAGCAGCTGCATATCCAAGATTAGTTCAAAGTATCTCAGAGCACACGCGAAACTGATTCTGCTGCCCCGAGGAACCAGGCTGCTCTCATCACAGAGATGGAATGGTGATGCTACAGCCTGGGCCAGGCTGGTTTGTCACTCTTCAGCTGCTACANAAGATATTGTACAACAGCAGCTGCATATCCAAGATTAGTTCAAAGTATCTCAGAGCACACGCGAAACTGATTCTGCTGCCCCGAGGAACCAGGCTGCTCTCATCACAGAGATGGAATGGTGATGCTACAGCCTGGGCCAGGCTGGTTTGTCACTCTTCAGCTGCTACAGGACAGAGAAAATAATTGCTACTGTGGAAGGAACTACCATCACATGCAAGCAACCATCCCAAATACATCAAATCATTTAGAAAGGCAGAAAGTGCCATTCTATGGCTCTGGAAGAAACACACAGGCCATGAGGTCAGTTGCCACTGAGAGGTCTGCTGCCCTGTACACATCTGACTATTCTGCCTATGATCAGAATTAGCACTATTTTGCTCTGAAAGACAAACTTCTTATTTTATTTTCCTTAAGACTCTCTCTCTATAGCAAAATACAAAAAGTTACTCTGACAGAAAAGATTGATTTCTTTAACTTTTGAGGCTCAAGTTGCAAATTTTTCCTTCTAAATCAAGCTGGGAATAATATATTTTACACACACATTGTGTTCAGTCTGTGAGTTTTCCCACAGAACATTGTGCAGAGGAATTTCTTTGCACAGAACAAGTAACAAAAAAACATCTCTCAGGGAGGCAGATGTTTAAAGCAACACTCATTTATTACCACTGACCTTCCCAGACACCCTTCCGAACAGGTGAAGAGACATCCTGTGTCTAGCCCATCACAGTTTTGCTTCATAGAATGGCGATGAGGAGCTAAACTACCTTCTCTCTCTTCTGCTCCTTCTGTCACTTGTACCTTCTGTTTTCCAAAGAGGACCACTTGGAACTTCTCAGCAGCCTCACATCAACAAGTCCTTTCAATCAGAAATGCCAAACAAGCAAGCTATACTTAATCACTTTGTGCTGATCACCACTACGAGTGAACAGACTTTCTCATCCACAACAGAGAGGGTGATGAGGTACCCTACCATTCTTCCCAGGATCTTCACAACAACTATACAGTACAGATCGCCCTGACCATCCTGCAAAGCCACTTGTACAAGGAAGTCTTTTCTCCACTCTTTTTCCTTAAACTTATGTGAATTACTGGGTACAATCCACGGATGCTAAATACTTTCTTTTCCTAAAATTAGAATCATACAATCATAGAATGGTTAGGGTTGGAAGGGACTTCTAAAGATTATCCTGTTTCAAATTAGGTTGCTGAAAGCCCCATACATTATTAAAGAAAAAAAAAAAAGAAAAATTATTTACAAATTATTAAAAACAATTATTTTAGAACACTATTAAAATTGTAAATAAAATTATTTTTGGAAAGCTACAAACTTGAGTATTCAAAATAAAACCATTCTCTTCAAAAAACATAAAAAGATAAAAAGAAGAAAAAAAAAGAAAGGATAGTCACAATTTTCCAACCTTTTTGTAGACAATCTATAATTTTAAGAACTTAAAAGCTCAGAGAAACTGGAGTTAATAGCAAACGTGAGTTTTGTGCAATTAAGAGTAAATCAATTACCAAACATATTTACCTTAATTGTCTTTCTAGAAATCTTACCAAATCGTATTTGTCTGGTTTTGGGGAAGAAAGTAGTTCTTGTGCATTTCTATGGTTTAGACCTATAGAAGAAAAGAAGCAAAAGCCACTTTAATGCAAGCAGCAATAAACAAAAGCAGTATTAGAAATTTTTCTCTCATTTCTGTGCTAAGGACTACATCTACCTATTTATTCAGTTACTACTTATATTAATACTGACGTACCGAAAAGCTGAGAGATATGGAATTTGTCAAATTTGATACAAAACTCTTTTACCTGGACTCTGAGACTGCAGACTACTGTTAGGCAGAGAAGAGCACAAACCCTGTGATGAATTACTTTTATAAAATCTGACTTTATTTATACCAAAATGTTTAAAAAATAATTTTAAAAAATTTCTTGAATTCAGATGTATATACTGATTTTGTTATCATCACATAATCCCACAACTAGACAATAACATGTCAGGGTTTAAGGCTGGGCTGGGTGTTAAACAGACGACAGATGCTCTCTGTTAAACCTTTCCCTCCCCAGAAGGGGAAGGGAAAGAAAAAAGGGTGAGAGCCTAATGGGCTGGAAAAATTAAAATGGCTTTAATATAACCATAATAATAGGGTATAATAAGTAACAGAAAAAATAATGAAATATATACAAATATATACAAAACCAGTATCGCGCTCCCCCGATGACAGTCATGTCACCCGGACGCTTCAGGGCATGCCCTGGGAACGTCCCAGACGGTACTCAGCAGCAGATGGGAACTGGATTCAGGATGCACGGATCAGGATCAAAGGCAGAAGAAACAGAGTCCTCCTCCGACGCTGGCCATAGGAGAACAGAGCTTGACCCTCATGATCCCTCAGCTTTATACCAAGTATGACGCATATGAGATGGAATATTCCCTTTGGTCAGTTTTGGGTCACCTGTCCGACCCGCTCCTCCCCACCACAGGGTTGCAGGTGTGACCCTTTTTCCACTCGTGCATTTCCAGTGCACAACAAAGTCAGCAGAACCAAGCATCGACCTTTGTCTCCATAGGGATAACTATAACCAAGAGCCTTTCTGTATACCATTCCTACTGATGTTCCAGCACTAACTATAAACACCGAGCCTTATCACTGCTAGAAGCAGCCACTGCCTGAAAAACATGCAGCTAATTTCAGAGAGTGCAGTCACTTAGAAGAGACCTAACTGAAGAGTAACATTACTAAAAAGAAAATTGTTTCTGTCCCAGCTCAAACCAGGACATAAAATTAATAAAATTGGAATGTAAATAAACACTGCAAAAATACAACACAATGTCTTGAGTTTACCATGGGCTTACATAAACCAACTTTGTTTTCTAATGCAGATGAAAATTAGATGACCTGGAAAGAAAAAGCCATTTAAAGGAAAGTTCTTAGGAACCGATTTCCCTAATATGAACTGTAATGCATACAATTTACTCTTTTTTTTCCACTAGACCACAACTATGAGAGCAAGTAAATACCTGAAATACTTTGTTCCTTTGATTTTAGCAATAAAAAAATATTAATTTTATCTGATTTGCTTTTCTGCTATGCCCACAATATTTTTCAAACATGGCTGCTTAAAGGAATGACACAAACGAGTTCATTAGAAGTTATCCTTGCCTAAAGACCTGCAGTGCATTTAGAATTCACACCATTAGAAAGAACACAGGTTGAAGCCCCATGTTCTGCTCACTTGTTCTCAAATGTGTGAAGACCCCACCTGCCAATGAGCCTTGATGGCACAAAGATTTAAATACTAAACCCTCCTCAGTGCAAGCAAGTCACAAGTGACAATAAACAGACCCAAATGCCTCTACGGAAAACAATGTTATATCCAGTTGTATGCAAAGCTCTCCCTCTCTACCCCACTGTATATTAAAACCAATTCAGCCAAGCTACTGATCAAAAATGCATTGCCAAAATCTTCTCGGACTATTTACCACAAGGTGTACTTCATTCTGGTGATCTTAATTTTTTTCCAGGCTTTGGTTTATTTAGGGTTTCCTTGGAGGGTGCAGACGATTCTCTTATACTCCATGACATCAATATTAGTAAGACTGGCTCACCTTTAAAGTGGTAGTGCATGGTTATTAAGAGAGACTGGGTTTTAGAGAGAAATAGATACTCTGGGGTTAGATACTAGATCTATGGATCAGATTATGAATAGAATAGATATGGAGGTATTGGGTCACGACACACACAAAAATGGAGGTTAACACAGAACAGATGCCGCACATAAGGACACCAGCAGTTTCTAGAACAGAATGTAACCCTTAACCGTCTGGAAGGATTGAAATAAAATCTCCTTCCCAGCTATCAAAATTTCAGCTGAGGTCAGCAAGGTAGGATTTCAGATTTTCAACTGTACTAACATCAGGACCAAATAAGAAATAAAAGTAAGTTGGGTCACAAAGAACGAAAGCTGCTTCTCACTATGTTCTCCTTTCTCACCAAATCCAGGAAAAATCTTTCCCTGAAAAGCACAGACCAGCAAAGGGCAGTGATATGAGGAAGTCTGGAAAGACTAGCAGAGTGGCAACTATCAACAAAGTGGTGCTATGTAGCCCTCAAAAAAACGGAATATTCTAGGATAGAGTTTGAAAATGTTGTAAGCAGCAACAAGGCTGACTTTAGATACCACCATATCTGCTGTCCTGTGCTGCCGCATCTCAATCCTTCAGTTGAACTGAGGGTATGGAGCCACACTGTAAACTGAGTAAGGAAACCAATGCAGCTTTAAAACGCCTCAGAACAAAGAGTGATTTTGTGTGATTTGAGTGATTTGGGGTTTTTTAGGCAGATCAGTTTGAAGTACAACAGGTGTCCTGGTGGAACTCAGCACAGTAGCAGACAGTATGGAGTAGGATGAAGTTTTAATGCTATCTTTTTGCCTTTCTTCTATTTCAATCTTGAACTTCAGTGTTTATACAATGCAGATAAAATCATTCTGATTTTATGTAACTTTTTATGTAAATCAGATGTTGGAAAGAACACAAAAATAAATATAAAAACTCCAAGTTGAACCATACTGAAATAAATGAGACTCTTTCCATAGACTTCAATGGAAATGGGTAAATGAGCAGCAGAAGAAGATGAATAATTTAAACCAGGACTGCTGGCAAAGAGTATACATCCTCAGAACTGAGCCTGAGTGAGTCAAAGCCTCTGTCTAGAAAAACACACTCCAAAGTACTTGATATTAATCCTGGTTATTTGTCAAATGGCGAGCCTGGGAACAACCAAGAATTAGTCACCAGTAGGAAAGACAGGCTAGACCCTACTACACTGCACAGCGGTACAGAGGTAGGAGGCACTCCATCAGCATCTCCCCTCAGGTGGCGCTGCTGAGAACAAGCAATGTTGGGCAACCTCTAGCAACTCAGCCCCTGCAGAAGCACTTGGCCTCTTGTAGCCGCTTGGAAAGCAGAGCTGGCAACGCAGGAACACATTTCCAAGTTCCTTCTGGATGCCCAGAGTCTGATGGTGTAAAGCACAAAACCATGCAATACAAACCAGCAAAACATACTACGCACACAGTGTTTTAACACTCTTATTTTCCCTTTCTAGAACATACAGGTGGTAAGGATCCCTACAAACTCCATTTATCTGGATTTCAGCCTCCATGGTTCAGAAAAAGCAGAGGAGAAAAGAACAGGGCCTGTTTAAACCTAAATACTCTGCACTTTGACCAAATGGCCACTACCAAGCATCTATATAAAAGACGTTTCTCGGATTAGGAGCCACATCAGATTTTAAAAATTGAGTCAGCCAGAGGAAAAACCATTCAAAAAAAAAATCAGTATGAGTTTTATATTTTTTATCCAGAAACAGTTAATGTTTACTGGATAGAAAAGAATAATTATAACCTGCTAAGTAAAGAGGTTATAACTTTTGAACAAATGAAACCAAAAGCTTAAGTAGGAAATAAATGTTAAAAAAAAACCACTCTGAGGAAAACTCCAGTAAGCATTACGTAAGGATATTTTACACCTGTGGACCTCTTCTGTCTTGAAAAAGGAAGTATGAAAGGGAATTTTTGCTTATATTTGATGGTCATACCTTGATATTAACAAAACATTGTTTAGAAAGTAATAGAAAGCCAATACAAACTGTTGTCATGGGCATTTCTTTCCTCATTGCTTAAAGCTAGCAGGCATGGTTTTCCTTTCGCGTAAACCTGATTCATCATATCACACACAGCTCTATCATTGTTATTTTACTCCTTGGCTGTTTTCCCTATAAATACACAGGCAGAAAAACAGTTTACTGTGAAATATCTCATGTCAGCATTAGACAGGTAACACGAGATAAGGGGGGAAAAATAACCTCAAAACTCATCTTTTGAAAATACTTTACCTAAGATACTCCTATTCATAAAATGGATGATACTAACATTTTCTTCTGACTGTCAGTTTCTCCCTGAGGGACTTCCCACTCATTAACAAACAAAAGTACTTTTAACATTTGAAAAAACAGGAAATCATTATAAAATGAAATCAGTTGCCAGGGAAGTCTGACTACTCCAGTTTCTGAAACTAATTTAGATTTTATTATTTAGATCTCACGGATTCTCTTCAGAAACACAAGACCCAGATCACAAAACATGCAATTTTTTATTTGAGAAGATCCTTTACTCCAACAATAATTGACAGGGATGTACACACAAACCAACTTACTACACAGTCAGTCTAAAGTTGTAATTCCTGGTATGGATCATGTACAAGTCTACTTTTTCAAACAGGGAATAGAGAAGAGAAGGGGCGTATGACCAAGGCAAAACATAGGCAAGGAACGTGATGGGAAGGGACAAAGGAAGTACTAACAAAAGGCAAATTGTGCTGTTGATCTACCTCCAGTGAGTTGGAAGTCCAATTCTACCTCCAGTTGGTATGAAGTCATACACAAGATCTTAAAGAAGGCCACTATGAGTTTGCAGTGTACTAAGCTGGCTAACTAAATCAGCAGGAAATTATTCATTTTTTTAATTGATAAATTTTCTGCCAGTTTAATCAGATACCAGCCACGGCTAGCACAAGGGGAGAGGCCAGAGGAGACGAGCCCTTCCAGCACTGAGCTAGATCAGCTCATTTGTCTTGTAAAAATCTCCCCTTTCAGCTGCTGGAGACAAATGATAGGTAAGATCTAAAAAACTCGCATCCAGTCTAAACTATCCACGCACAACATACACGTACATATAAAAACACTTACGCACAGTTCACATGACACAGAGACATTTCTGGATACAAAGAGAGGTCTGTATTCCTGTTGTGGGGCAAGGCAGTGTACCACTTCTTCCAGATCTCTCATTCTAGTTGAGCGCCTAAGGTATTTTAAGCCCAGGTTCACAACAGGAGCTTGGGTCCAAGGAAACTACAGACATACTGCTTTTCTAACCATAACTAGGCTCTCTTACAGAAGAACAGCAGATAGAAAAACGAAAGGTGAGACTTGATAAATTGGATCCTAACTGCAGTTTTCCTTCTCACCTGTCTGTTCTTACAAGCAGGTTACTACTAAAACCAACAAAAAAATACCAATAGTAAACTGTGTGTTCTTGTACCTGGTGAGATGCTACAAGAAATTTGCCTGCAGGAGCAGGAAGGATTAAAAAATCCTAAAAATTTAAATGTTCTTAAAACTGCAGTTTTCCCCTTCTGCTTTCCTAGCTTCTCCTAGCTAAATTGGTAGCTGAGGATTCATGCACCAGGTACACACAATTTTACTTTTTCAGAAGATGCTTCAGTCAGATTTGTTTATTTTACTTAAGGCTATTTTATTGGGTTTTTTCTTCTAAGCTAGGACCCTAACTCACAGTATAAACTAGTAGCCCATGGCACTACTTCTACTGAAACCCAGCATGGCAGGAAAGGGCACTCTCCACCTAGCTCCAAGCAGAAACCCTTACAACATGGCACATACGCTGTTAACTCACTCAGCTGACCCCAGAGAGGGCTATGATTTTTGTCCTTGAACAGGCTTCCTAGCTGGGCTGTGGAAACAGATCACCTACCAGCATACTCCTCATCAAAGATATAAGCAATCAAGATTTACTTTGTGTCAAACACCAACATACAAAAAACCACTTGGCAAAGAAGGGGCCACAGGGGGTGTTGCTTTGATTTACAAAAGCATTTACTCACAAAGTGAGATTTACAGTCAAGCTTTCTCTGCCTGAGAAAGGCTTTTCATGTCAGCAGCCAGCCCTGCATTAATCGTGGTTTTAAAAGCCTGCCTCTTACCTCCATGATTTTCTTTTTTGCATGGGATAAGACAATTCAACTTCCAGAGCAGTAACCGTGATGGTGCTTCTAGATTACTAGTTGTGCAGGGAAAAGTCCTGGCACCCGGCAGATTGTGCAGTCCCTGCTGTGCTGAACAGGGCAGGAAAGGAGCCATGGCCAGGCAAGGAGCCCAGGGGTGTTCATCTTCACTGGAAAGCAGGATCTATGGCTGGTAGCTCTATGACAACCTCTATTTTATTCCCACCTATTCCTTCCCCTTGTTAATCTAAGAAGACTAAAAAACCTCAGATACAGTCATGTATCTCAACCATTACTTCAGGGTCAATCCAAAGTCTAATTCAATCATTCTGTTTAGCCTATTTAGCTTGCCTCTTTCTTTTTGATGAATGCTGTTTTCTTCATCTCTTTCTAAAATACTTTAGTTCCCCAAAACAAAGGTAAATATCTCCTATTATATCCTGTCATTAGGTTCTTCCCAGACACTTCTGACAGCAAAACAAAGATCAGTAGCTGTTTAAAAGGTTCTTTCTGTTTGCAGGAGAGCACCTCAAACTATTTGACTCAAAAAGAGGTTAATGATCTTCAGTGCCTTGTTAGTATAAGCGTTTTGTGGACAGGAAATCCCTTTAGAATGTGCAACTTCCCGATAATTTCTTTTCCAACCAAGGTCAGTAATAGAAGTAATATCTACTTCTATCGAGCCTACTGGATAACCAAAGCAAATAATCATTTGACAGAAAAGATACAGATGATGTCTTGAAGATACAGATTCAGTTAAACAAAGGCAAGTGTGTCACCACATAAAAGAAAGTAAAACATTAAGATACATTCACACTATTCTACATATGACTCCATCTTTTCACTTTACAGTGATTCATGAACTTCTACACTACCTAGTCTTTGTCCAGTTTCGATCCATGCATGAGATTTAGAAAGTTGTTTGGATGTTAGAGGTAAGGGTGAAGCCAGGAATAGAAGGATAATGAACGTCAGCTCCTGGCTACGTGGCTGGTGTCATCGTGAGGGTTTTGGTTTTTATGATAATGGCACATACTTCAGTGACTTTAATCTGTTAGGGAGAGATGGGTTCCATCTGTCTAGAAAGGGCAAGGGGATCTTTGGCAACAGGCTGGCCAACCTGGTGAGGCGGGCTTTAAACTGAATGACTCGGGGGGTGGGGTCCAAAATGGCAATACTCATGCCATTGCAATGGACTGGGGAATAAGCAAGGACAATCAGGGCAGCAACAAAGGTTTCTCGCCTGCCTCCCAAAATGAGAAGCAGGCGTTCAACCACCTCAAGGATGGGTATGACGACAGTGGATCCTTGTGCACCCCTCCAGGGAAATCTGCGTGCTCGACTACCTCCCTGAAGTGCCTGTACACCAATGCACGCAGTATGGGGAATAAACAGGAGGAGCTGGAGATCTGTGCGTGGTCACGGGGCCACGATCTCATTGCGATCACGGAGACGTGGTGGGACAGCTCGCATGACTGGAATGCAGTCATGGACGGCTATGTACTTTTTAGGAAGGACAGGCCAGCAAGACGGGGTGGTGGAGTTGCTCTTTATGTCAGAGAGCAACTGGAATGTATCGAGCTCTGCCTAGGGGTGGATGAAGAACGAGTCGAGAGCCTATGGGTAAGAATTAGAGGGCAGGCCAATACAGGTGACACTGTTGTGGGTGTTTACTATAGGCCACCTGATCAGGAAGAGGAACTTGACGAGGCCTTCTACAGACAGCTGGAAGTTGCCTCACAGTCACAGGCCCTGGTGCTCATGGGGGACTTCAACCACCCTGATATTTGCTGGAAAAACAACACGGCCAGGCATGTACAGTCCAGGAGGTTCCTGCAGAGCATTGATGACAACTTTTTAACGCAGGTGGTGGAGGAGCCGACGAGGAGAGGAGCGACCCTGGACCTGATACTAACAAACAGAGAAGGACTGGTTGGAGATGTGAAGGTTGGGGGCAGCCTTGGCTGCAGTGACCATGAGATGGTGGAGTTCAGGATCCAGCGTGGAAGAAGCAGGGCTACAAGTAAGATTAGAACCCTGGACTTCAAGAAAGCTAACTTTGCCCTCTTCAAAGACCTACTGGGAGGAATCCCTTGGGTTAGCGCTCTAGAAGGCAGGGGGGCCATAGAGAGCTGGTTAATATTCAAGAACCGCTTCCTCCAAGCTCAGGATCGGTGCATCCCGATGAAGAAGAAGTCGAACAAAGGAGGCAGGAGACCTCCGTGGATGAACAAGGAGGTCGCAAAAAAACTCAAAGGGAAGAAGGAAGTTTACAGGATGTGGAAAAAAGGATTGGCTACTTGGGAGGAATACAGGACTGTTGTCAGAACATGCAGGGATGCAACACGGAAGGCTAAGGCCTGCCTGGAATTAAACCTGGCAAGGGAGGTGAAGGACAACAGGAAAGGCTTCTATAGGTACATTGGGAGCAAAAGGAAGACTAGGGAAAATGTGGGCCCGCTGCTGAACGAGGCGGGTGACCTGGTGACGCTGGACACGGAGAAGGCAGAGTTATTGAATACCTTCTTTGCTTCAGTGTTCACTGCTAGGACTGGCCCTCAGGACTCCCAGACTCTGGAGATAAGAGAGGAAGCACGGACAAATGAAGACTTGCCCTTGGTCAATGAGGATTGGGTTAGAGAGCAGCTAGGCAAACTGAACACGCACAAATCGATGGGTCCCGATGGGATGCATCCACGTGTGCTGAGGGAGCTGGCGGAGGTAATTGCTAGGCCACTCTCCATCATCTTTGAAAAGTCGTGGAGAACAGGAGAGGTGCCTGAAGATTGGAGGAAAGCCAATGTCACTCCAATCTTCAAAAAGGGCAAGAAGGAAGACCCGGGAAACTACAGGCCAGTCAGTCTCACCTCCATCCCTGGAAAGGTGATGGAACGGCTCATTCTGGAACTCATCTCCAAGCACATGGAAGAGGAGAAGACTATCCGGAGTAGTCAACATGGATTCACCAAGGGTAAATCCTGCTTGACCAATCTGATAGCCTTCTATGATGGCATGACTGGCTCGGTGGACGAGGGGAGAGCAGTGGACGTTGTCTACCTTGACTTCAGTAAGGCTTTTGACACTGTCTCCCACAACATCCTCATAGGAAAGCTCAGGAAGAGTGGCTTAGATGAGCGCACAGTGAGGTGGGTCAAAAACTGGCTGAATGGCAGAGCGCAGAGGGTAGTGATCGGTGGTGCGGAGTCTGGTTGGAGGCCTGTGACCAGCGGTGTTCCCCAGGGGTCAGTGCTGGGTCCAGTCCTGTTCAACGTATTCATCAATGATTTGGACGAAGGGACAGAGTGTACCCTCAGCAAGTTTGCTGATGATACAAAGCTGGGGGGAGCGGCTGACTCACCGGAAGGCTGTGCTGCCATTCAGCGTGACCTGGACAGGCTGGAGAGTTGGGCGGAGAGGAACCTGATGAAGTTCAACAAGGGCAAGTGTAGGGTCTTGCACCTGGGGAGGAACAACCCCATGTGCCGGTACAGGCTGGGGGTTGACTTGCTGGAGAGCAGCTCTGCGGAGAAGGACCTGGGAGTGCTGGTGGACAACAGGCTCACCATGAGCCAGCAGTGTGCCCTTGCGGCCAGGAAGGCCAATGGCATCCTGGGGTGCATTAAGAAGAGTGTGGCCAGCAGGTCGAGGGAGGTGATCCTCCCCCTCTACTCTGCCCTGGTGAGGCCGCATCTGGAGTACTGTGTCCAGTTCTGGGCTCCCCAGTTCAAGAGAGACAGGGAACTACTGGAGAGAGTCCAGCGGAGGGCCACAAAGTTGATTAGGGGAGTGGAGCATCTCTCTTATGAGGAAAGGCTGAGAGAGCTGGGTCTGTTCAGCCTGGAAAAGAGAAGGCTGAGAGGAGATCTGATCAATGCTCACAAATATCTAAAGGGTGGATGTCAAGAGGACGGGGTCAGACTCTTCTCAGCGGTGCCCAGTGACAGGACAAGGGGCAATGGGCACAAAATGGAACAGAGGAAGTTCCACCTGAACATGAGGAGGAACTTCTTTACTGTGAGGGTGACAGAGCCCTGGAACAGGCTGCCCAGGGAGGCTGTGGATTCTCCTTCTCTGGATATATTCAAAACCTGCCTGGACGCATTCCTGTGCAACCTGCTCTAGGCTAACCTGCTTTAGCAGGGGGGTTGGACTAGATGATCTCTAGAGGTCCCTTCCAACCCCTACCATTCTATGATTCTATGATTTATTTTTAGGTAGAACTCTCACTATTTCTTTGCGACTTCCAAAAATAGTGTACAATCAAAAATTACCTTTTTCTATTTATAAAGATAGTAAGATTATAGCAGATACATTATTAATTATCTGCCTTGTTGAGAGAATGTTCACACAAGTAACACCAGCAGAGGTGAGATTTGGCTGTATTTAAGGAAATAGCTGATGCATCCTCTGGTTGTTGATTTATTAGTCCAGACCAAAAACATACACTACTTTAGGTGAATGGAGAGGTTGCCGTATACATGCTCCTAGGAAGCACTGCTCTGAACTTGAAAGAGTAGTCTCTATGTATTAAAATGCCATAATAATTATCAGGTTTCCCAAAAACAAAAGAAAACACGCTGAAATACGTGGAAGGCTCCACACTGCACATACCTTTCTCTATTTCCCTTCCCCAAAAGCAAAGAGGCAAGCTTTGCAGCATGCTCTGAACAAATGATTTGGGTTATTTCAGATTAAAAAAGAAAGACTCAAAGACTCAAAGAATGACTTGAAGTGTACAACCTTTCAAAACCCAAAAACAAAAACAGAAAAACATAAAAAACTCACCACCTTGTCAGCAGCTATCTCCCTAGTTATAGCAAAAAGCCTATTAACATGGAAATTCTTAGAGCATTTGAAATCTACACAAGCATACACAGAATTCAGCTAGGAGGAAAAGGCAATCTGTATGTGGGATATCCCTTGTTTAAGGGCAGTTAGGTTCTGCAAGTTTCAAAGATAGTTAGGAAAATAAGTAGATGTGAAAAAACCCTCTTAATATCAGTAGTATCTCCTGTTATTTGGCTGATTGCTTCTGTTCATTGTTCATTTTTTTTTACTTTGGTAAGTAGATTTTGTGTCTGGCCACTCAGAAAAAGCCCCTTCCCCATTTAACAGTCCAGAAATGGAAGGTTAATGGGAAAGAATATCCTGCTTTCACCTCTCAATTAGAATGTCAATCCACATTCTTAAGTTTCCACGTAATAAAGACTTTTATTTATATAAAAGCAATGAGATGCAAAACAACTTCACAACTCCTACAAAAGTGAAGTATAAGCAAAAATATCAATTATGACTTGTACTCATAACTTTACAAAAGCATTTATCAGTTACACTGACTGCATAACTGCAGTTATAAGAATCTCCTGTAAATATATGAAGCCTACTGCATATTGTCATATTTTACCTTGCCATCAGCATAAATCCATGTGACTCATTACCTTTTATTTAAAGGTATCTTCTAAAGCAACGCTAGAATACAGATACCAACTGAAAAGACAGATGTATTAAAAATATTATCAATATATTTCAAAATTATTAGAAAGACATTATTTACTGTGTTATTCCTTGGCTACTACTGCTGTAACTATCTTGCTGTTTATAAACTGAGAGGTTTTTAAGCCTTAATTCAAACAGTTGATTTACACTATTGGGTTGTACTGAATTGGCTGCATTTGCAGAATCCGAACTACTGAGCCATCTGCACCACAACTGCTTTCCAGGCTTTGTCTTTGTCAAAATCCTTTAAGGTATTATTGGAAACCTAAAAGCAAACAAATTTCAGACAAACAGAAACATGAAACAATGCTTTGGTTAAAAACTGAAGTTCAAGCAAACAAGTATCTGAGAGAAGCTAGGAGAATATAAACATGAATAGTTACAGTCTGAGCTATTAAAATATTCTATATTGTAAATCATACAGTTTTGTATATTGTATATATAGATTTATGATGTATAACACAATAGTGTAAATTGTATAATACTTGAGACATTTGAGTCAAAGAAACTTGGCCAAAGTCCTATTTTAAATATGTTACTTAGGACATCTTTTCAAGATTTTTACCAAAATGTGACTGAAAGCCTTAGCATCTAAATTTCTAAACCCCAAACCAGAAGTAGCCCCCTACACTGCAGCTGAAGCAAGATGTATCTACATATGTGCAAGCAAAAGGTCTTACATAAGAACACAGACTTCTGAGAAGCCAAAGGGACCTACAACTTCATGTGTAACGTTATTCATGTGTTTAAATACTAAAAGGTAAGCAAAAAAGTGTTGCTTTTCTGGACAAAGTGCTGCTTTTAGCATTTAACTCACACCCAGTTTCTCAGTGACTCACAAACGACGCATACTTACATAAATAATACCCAGAATAGATCTGTTTAGCCATGACATGACCTACGCTCCAAAATGTGACTTGCAGGAGTGGAAGTGCTGCTGTGCTTCATCTTTTACCCAGAATGCAACTCTCAGGACACAGATCCAGAAAATAAGCAACCTACACTGAATGCCCTCAGCAGCCTGAGCGGACATAAATCCACAGCTTCCACTTTCCACTACCAGCTGTATAATGACTGGACTAATTTCTGTCCCTGCTCTAAATGCTTTATATCCAGTGCTGTTTCAATGCAGATGCTCCTTCTAGAGCAGGGACTGAATCCAGCACCCTCTTTTTCTAGTGCTGGGCCATGCAGTAAGCATCCAGCTAGCGTGAGTTACTCTCTCCTAGTCTTTAAGGATACAGCGCTCTGCTCTGTACAGCAGAGGTGAGGAAAGTCTTAAAGGCTACAGTACTGTGCTGGGAGATGAATGTAGTTAACCTACGCAGACTGAAGAAAGCTGGGTTCCCCAGTCCCTGAAACAGCACTCTAACCCTGAATGACTAAATGAAAAGTGGTAACAGTAATACTGGCACCACCATGCTCTAAAAAAAAGTATGTGCCAAATCACCATCTGAAAAGATAGCTTGAATGTGCACGTGCAGGGCGGAAATGGAGGGAAACACCAATTCTGATCTCTACCACCAACTTCAGTAGTGTAGTTAGGTCATGGAGAGACCTCAGATTCTATGCATCCTTCTCTGCACACTACTTCATACTGTCCAGCACAGCCAGCCATTCACTCACCTTGCCCATAGTTGTTCCTATACTCCAGGTTCTTACTCTTCCCATTTACAGTTCAGGGAACTTAAGAGAACCAGCTCAGCTTAGTAAATTCACTGCCTCACAGCAGGCCTCAGAGAAGTGCAACTATATTGAGCACTCTTATTCCATAGCCCGAAACTTCTGCTTGCACTGAAACAGTTAAATCTATTCCTTTCTTAATAGACGGCTATCCCATTATCAGAACATGGTCATGTAAGGCCCATCAGTTTTTCTATAACTTCACTCTGACATATAAATAGCAATTATGGATCTGTATCCTGTGGAGTAGGACTATCATTTTATCTAGTACAATGATGAACCTCATCTCTAACTGAAAGCCCATACTACGTCTGAGAACGAAAGGGGGTTTTAACCTTACAATTGTTTTTCTCTTAACAGGATTTGTCACAGATTTACAGATATTGAGTCTGTCATGCCCTAATTATCATTTAATCAGCAAAATATTATCTCTTTATTGCAAAATTCACCAGTGCATTAACATCTTTACAAACAGCTTTTAATTGTCATCTGAATTAAGTAACAAAAAACATTCCAAAAAAAGTCTTAATACAATTTTTTAAACTTTATAATGGGTATAAATACATACCTCAGTTGTTCTGTATTCCTGTTTTTTAACCTGTGATGCTGCCCATGACAAATCATGTAGTTTCATTTTTGTCTTGTAATTTACACACTGTATTACAGTTCCAATAGTAAGGCATGCCTGAATTAGCAGCATCAACATCAGAAGCAACAGGAGTACATCATAAGATTGCTGCAAATAGAGACATTAAATATGTTGCTAACTACCTGAACAAAATATTTTCTGCCATTCCTAGCCCTTGATATTAGTATCTAGATTTCATTTTTCAGCTCTAACTATAATTTACAGTGTATTCCAGCATGAAGCTTCAATTAAAATTTGAGTGCCTGAGTTTGATCAAAGTAGAGCAGACCAATAATTTTTAAGAAAATATTAATTTTTCAAATGATCTTTTCCTCCAGAAATAGAACAGAATTGATTAAGCCATCGTCTAAAATACAGAGCCTCACCGACGGTTCTGACCTGAGCAGTGTTGCAGCTATGCCTGGGCCTGACCTTGTGCCTTGCTGGCAGTGACCTTGCCCTGCTGGCTTGAATTCCTGGTTGACCTTGGATCTGCCTCACTACTATGGACTTGTCTGGCAATCACTGAACTATTGGCTAAACCTGGTTACCATGACCAGACCTGCCTTGTTTTTATTTTTTTGGGTATTGTAGTACTGCACCCCTTGCCAATGAGGTCACTGTCCTGTCTGGCTTGCTGTCGCCTTCCCCTCCACTGTTCACCCTCCGTTGCAGGGCAGCCGACTCTTGCTGCATCCAGACACAGAGCAGCATAAGGATGTAAGAAATGCTCTGCGGGGTCACACCAATTGTCTAGAGAGTCCAGTCTTCTGTCTCCAGGTGTGCAACAGAAGCTACTTGAAAAGAGCGTGTAAGCTGTAACCACTTCCTGAGGTCCAACAACACGCTATGCTCCTCCAGTATCAGAACAGGATCACACACTCAAAAGCTAGTTTTCCAGTCCCTAACATCGCAGTTTAATAAAAATTTTACCTCTCTTTTTATAAAATTACAAGATTACTTAAGAACTAGCAGGTACTAAGAGTATAGACTCTTATTGACACTATTTTAATCCCCTTAAAAGGTTCTTTGAACATGATCATGGATTGCTAAATACTTTGACGGTGAAGCCCTAGGAAGCCCTTCAGCAATGCACTGCTAACACTTTGTATCAAAATGCTTTAAGATTTGCAAACTTTTTCTGTTCTCTGCCCCAATCCAGGCTTTGAATGAATCCAGGCGTAAATTTACAATCCCAACATGCCACCTGTTGGTAGACATCCTAAGAAATAGAAAAATGTATTCAAGTAAAACTAGAATCTTTAATTTATATACTACAAATTTGTAAAAACCTGAAGGAGTCCAGCATATTACATATTATTTTTACTGATTCTTTAGAATGTTATACTTTTTTTATATATATATATATA